>LUGF01028944.1:9775-26944 GCA_001625245.1 Calycopis cecrops | reverse complement strand
TTATGTACCTACCTAATACCGCTCGATCTTAAACTGTTCTATGATTGGCGAATCTGAGATGGAGAATATGTAAAACTTTATATTTTGAAAATAAACTTATTACTATTACTATTACTATTACTACTATAATATTAACCCCAATTAATAGAAACCTTACCTTTTTTGTCTAGATTCTATTCGTAACATTGTAGAAAAATACGATTACGTAATACCTTTTTAACATTCGCAATGGATTAGTTACCTATTATTTTAAATAACAGATTATAACAACTACGTAATAGCTTATCAAATTTTTCTCCCGCATTCTATTATGTACAACGATTATGAATATACCACGCAGTTTGTATTGCATTACTATGTACACACTACATACGTGGGGTCAGCCGCAGTAGCGCAGCAGATACGCGTGGCTGCGTGACTACAAGACGCTGTAAACTCGAGCTATGCGAGCGTTAAATTGAGCCTCTAATGTACAAGTCAAGTCTTAGGTATCATTGACAGGGATAACTTTAATTACACTGTGATTAAATAACAACTACAATATATTTTTTTATAGTTAAAGAGGGCAAAAAAGCAGTCGGTTGAGTATTTCGAATATATCAATATATGAGCAGGTCTACCATTACTCTTGGTACCGAGAATCTTTCTTCTTCTATAACTTAAGAGTCTTGTCGGTGGTGTCTCTTCCGATTGGCCCTGTCGTCTGCTAATCTCTTTAGCTCCTCGTACCTCATGACGAGAATCTTTATATCGCATTAAAGTAGGTATTCCCCGTAGTTTTACCTGCATAAAATACACCTTGATAATTGTTTTATTTCTACGTTCGTTGGGGCGTTACCAAAGTTAGTATGTAGGAATATTTCGCCCACGTAACACATTCACTTACACGTTATCATGATACTACTAATTCTGCAATTATGGCGGGAAAGTATGTCTCCTCAACTAGTAATGGTCCTAGGATAGCCCATGAGCCATCCCTAATTACACGGTGTTTTTACATTTTCAAATCTGCCTTCTAGGCCCTTTAAAAACCCTTGTATTATAATAATTAAAATTTGAAGAAAAGCAGTTCATTTGTACGCCTTCATTTAAGCGTATTACAAGTTTATTGACAGCTGACAAGTTTAGTAACAAAGTAATCATTTACGGTGTCTAGCGCGATGTACCTTTGACATTTTCCGTCTTACGCTCTTGTAGGTACAATTATGGGGTCAGCGAGCTTCAGCCGAGTCACAATATGTGTTAATTATATCTGCCAGTTATAAATAGAAGCTGCACCCCGTTGTGTATTTATTGTCAATTATCACATCTTTTAGTTCTCACAACTCCTCCCTCCCTATTAACCTTACTTAAGCTAAATAAGGTTAATAGGGAGTGGATAAAGGCTGAATGTGAAACAAAATTAAATAAACATCACTAATATAATACAGCCCTGGAAAAGATAAGTTGAGCAACTATGAGCGGTCGAGAAATTTAATTACAAGTAGAATAATAAGGTATTTAAAGTTTGCGCCCGTCGGAATTCATTATAAAGAGGCATACTCCTGACACCGTTGGTAAGTAGACGTAAAACAGTCTTGTACAGTTTGTTAACAATTTCTTGTTTTATATCACGTCAAAACTTTAAAGTTTTCACCAGCAGACGCTTAACGATGGAACAAGTTGTAGACCAAATATTAATATTTTAAAGTTCTCGTCTCTTGTTCTACGTCTTAATGTCCTCGTTCATTTGTTTATTTTGACTTTGACCTTACGATTGGTGCTGTATTGAAACTCAATTCATTCATCATCAATAGCCGGACGACGACCACTTAGGGACATTGGCTTCCCTCTTAGAGCGCCACTGGTCACTGTCACGACTTCTTTACTAGTGTTGCTAAATTTCGGGACGGAAGATTAAAACATATAATTGGGACTGGTTTTCAAATCGGGACAGCTACATGAAAAAGGCGTTTAACCACGAAAATAATTTTATAATTAAAGCAGTAAAAACTATCGATCAAAATTTGAGCTAAGGAGGTTAGCGAATAATAAGGACCTTCGCCATCACGATCAAAGGTGAATCGAGATGTCACTATGCCTCTCAAAATCCCGCGCAAATCGGGACACCTGACAACGCTATTCTTTATCAAGTCGTCGCGGGCGGCCCACTGCACCGGGTAGGTGGCAGAGCTTAAAAGTGGCAGAATATAAAAATATTATTGTCAATTTTCCTTTTGCTCAGTTTGCGTTGATAGTCGGCACGTCCGCGCCGCTGTTTGTAACAGATCGCTACCCACGATAACACCCATTGTTACTTCTCATATTAAATATTATATAGTTATACAATAAACTGTCTCTATGGGGTGAAAGATAAGTCCAACTTTACAGACAAAGCAATGATAGGATTTTATTCTCATAAATCAATTTAATCTTCTATTATAATTCAGTTTTAACCGATTAAATCGCGGTATATTTATACAGTGTTATTTTTTGGTCACCGGCCATATTTTCAGGTTTGGCTCTGAATCAATAATACATTCGATTTATGATATAAAAAAGAATAAAAAAATAATTAGTTCAAATTACTTTGTCCCATGTCATAAACATATTTCTTGGTCACTGACCTTGGGAGTCGATAGATTTCGCGTATGAACCATGATCGCTGTATTTTTAAGGACCATTTCAAATCTATTTTTATTTAACAAAATATTATAATAAGACAATAAAATTTAAAACACACCCTTGATGATATTTACTTCCTTATTTTAAAATATGGCCAGTGACCAAAAATATATATTTTACATAAAGTAAAAAAAATATATACTTGAAAAATGGCACGGCGATATTAGGACACACTTTTGATATGCCATTATTAAATCTGATTTTGTGAATAAGTAATTTTCTTCATCAGTCAGACATCCTTTGCTGGATAGAAAATCAAGCAAATTATATTGGGCAGGAACTTAAACTGAAATTACATACAATAAAATGTCATAACATCTATGTACCTAAGACTATGAAGATGGTTGTTAACTTAACGTCAGTTTCTGGCAATACCAGATTCGTAAAAATTGTCTTCATATATTTGTGGTGTAGATCTCTTTAATATGCTATTTAACAATATTTTATGACTTGATATTCGGCCAGTGCATTCTGCTCTATTTTTACAGCATAGGAGGCAAACAAGCAGTTGGGCTACCTGATGTTAAGTGAGCACCAACGCCCTTGACATCGGCAACAGCAGAGGCCTAACTGATGCGTTGCCGTCCTTTGAGAGATGAATAGGCTCTTTATTTAGGAATAAATATAGACATAAAAATACATATCATTGTGCAGGACTTCCCAAGACCTCATCCGGGGACGTGGTGTCTTTCCGCGGATGGCCGACCCTGCAGTGGGTATCCACTGAGAAGTTGCCGCGTCCGCCACGGGATTGGATCCCGCCCCCGCGCCCCGCTGAAGACAGCCCCGCGCACATCGAGCACACGTCTGCTGCCGATGGATCGGCTATGGGCGTCATTGTTACCAGGTATACTATACCTACTCCTATTTCTGTTGAACGGGCTTGGTCTGCTCCTTCCCACCGCTGCTACTCCTGTGTCGCCAGGATCGGCAACGGCAACCACAAGACTATTTGACATGAACTCAGGGAGCCCGAGGGAAAAGCTAAAACTCCTATACTATATGTTATTGTAGTATTCTAGTCGTATATTCTACTACCTACCAAACACAACTGTCTGTAGGTTCACTAGCTGCGACACGCGGTTTCATCCGCGTATCTCTTTTAAATATGAGAGGTAATGCCGCGCTACATTCAAGTAGTCGAATTAGACCGGCACGACCGAGGAGGTACCTTTCGCTTATACGATACCGGCGTAAAATGACTGTGCTGGCCCGTTTTGTGTGGGGTAAGTATCCGGTCGCTTGTATTGAGGGTGGAAGAGGAAGGAGGGCAACGCATCTGTATAACCTCTATGCGGATGTCTATGGGCGTCGGTAGTCATGAAAATGGCTCTGGTTTGCCCTTTTAAAATATAAAAAAGTTAATGTCTGTACTGGTACCAGCTGCAACTCGCGCTTACGCCCACGTTACTTTGTATCCCGTGGAAGTATCGGAACAGAACATTTCATGATAAAGAGCTAAAGTTTCCAACTTTTGTTATTGATATAACGGCAAACTTTCTATACACCCACTGAGCCGGTCGTGAATATTATAACTAACTTCTGTTAGGTTTAGACTATTAGTAACATAGGCTATATTTTAATATTTTGGAAGATGCACATGACACCACCGCAAAGTGTTGGGTGCAAACGTTTGATTTGTGAGTGTGAGTCTCACTATGGGAATTGATGACGGAAGATGCAACAGTGAGGATATTTATGGGCGTCGATAGTCATTAAAAGGATGCGACTGCTTTTCTGTCACGTACTATTCAAAAATTTAAACCGTTCTAATGTCAAATCTGGACTGTGTGTTGTGTAAAATATAATGATTTGATATGATGCTAGTGGGTCGCCAGCGAAGCTTCATTCAAATGACTTACGAAATCTCTTAGAAATGAAGTTTTTAATGTCATATCATTTCAGTTGACAGTAATTTGCTGATAAAAATTTATTGTCGTTTATTTTTTATTTTTTCAGTTTTCGCTATTTTATTTCTATACTCATAGGGCTGGGGCATTTCGAATTAATAAACTATTTTGTTTGATGATCACGTCATAAAATTTAATCACGGGCAAGGATCGTTTTACGCTAATAATTAAAATTATTATGCACGTAGCATGTCTCACCTGATTTTATAATATAATCTATATTAGATTAATATATTAGAATATAAACGTAATTAGTATTGACAAAGTTGGAATCGGAACAGGACACTGGCATTGTTTACGGCTAATTACTGGAACTGCATGTTTCAAGCTAAACTTGTGTCTCAATAGAATTGCTCAGTGGAATATTGAATTCCATTTGTATGGCGGATTGTTGAAGGTTTGTGTTTCGCTTGTGTTGCAGATACATTGGCGTATTAGTTAGTTTCTCACAAATTGAAGGTGTGTGTGGCATACCAAGAAATGTAATGCTGATTTTTGTTATATTAGACTTTTAGTTTTTAGTTAGTTCTCTTACACACGACCGGCATGATTTCCACGGCAGAGGTAACTGCAGCCGGCGACAAGCGTCGTCACGTAGCTATCGTATGAAGTTACTTCTGCCGTTGATGACATGCCGCTGATCTTTGAAGCTGAAATGTCGACTGCTGACGACAACCCAGCGACGGCTGCCATAGACACGTATCGACGGCTGAGTCCCCTCGTTGACAACATGCCGCTCGTGTGTGAGAGACTTGAGGGCCCGTACGACCGGCGAGGTACCTCTCGCTTATCATAGCGGCGTAAAGACACAGCTAGTCGCGTATACTTTCTTAAATTTATGATAAATAGTTATGACTCAAACGTAGTAGCACATTTTGCTTATATAGCGTCTGCTCGATTGTAATATGCAATAAAAAGAGCCAACAACTTCAACTTCAAATCACATTCACTAGACACTCGTAAATGCGTTTGAAAGTGAATTCCGGGTGGAAAACAAAAACAAACGATAAATGAAGGGTCTTACTTGCCCATCCAGGGTTCCGTACCACTACGGAAACATTGCCAGCGCGTGTCTATATTTTATGTGTACGAAAGATACATATACATTTTGCAGTATTTTTTTTATTAATAAGTTTAATAATAATTTACCAATATTTAGTAGTTGATAGATGCGGTAGGTTACGTTGAGCCATATATTGCAGAGAGAGATCAATGACAGGACGACCGTGGATCACTTGTGACACCGAGCTTACCACCTTTTTTTTTATGGCTCCCTTGACCGATTTGCCAATATCAGAGTTATGAATAGACTTTGTTTAATTTGAATTTATTGTGAGAAAACAAGTTCGGTTCCTATTCCGTGAGATCTTAGGCATTATCTGTCACAAATGTTTTACTTCCACTATGGAATAAGAATACGCAACTATAGTCACAGCGTCTATAGAATCTGTGATCATTTCAAATGTCTTACCATCACGATTAACAAGAAACAGCCTGATGACAAAACGAACAACGTCTTAATATGGTGCCAAAACGTAGACAGAGAATAGATTTCCTCTGTCTACGTGCCAAAATGTATCCAAAATTGTTTGATAATACATTATGACGTGGTTGTAATAGTAAATAAATAAATATGGTGCCGTTATTGCCGTATACAGAACTCTAATAACATTGTAAACAGCAAACACCAATTACCATCAAATTGGACGGTCTATTAGAGGTGTAATGTTTTGAGAATATTCTCTTTCAGACCCACGGTGATTCGCATTTGCATTGCATTTAAATTTCAAATGTGAGCCGGCGAGCGAGAGACTAAACACAGATAAATCTCTTTTTAACAAGTGTCACCAAACCCGGAGCACCATGTATATTTTTTTTGGTGCAATTTTATTGGACAAGCGTCGCATTATTCAGTAGTGCTTTTATATCTTTTTATGCTTATGTAATGTAAAATAAATTTTTTATAGTTTTTTTTATTTAAGAAGGAAACGTGAAGTAATAAATTCGGATCCTTTTCATTAAATTTTTTTTCATCTCTTCTTAAGTAATTGGCCTTTGCAACTCAATTCTTCGAACTCTTCTTTGCAAATCAATTTCACTCTTTAATATTTTTTGCCAATAGACACTCGTACAATAAAATGAACACTCGTAATAGGGTTTGATGAAAATACAATAATAAAGCGACGTGCTATGTCCAACAGTAGACTGCAATAGGCTGATGATGTTGATGATGATGTATGGTCACGTCATGTAGCACTATTAGGTATTAGTAGTCACGTAGTGTGCGTGTGCGTCTGTAATCTACACACATAAAGTTATATTTAGAGCCGGTTACATACATTCATATTAAAGTCCTATCTAGGAATTTATAGGGCACCATACAATTGGCTATTGCAGATACCAGTTAGAATTTCTTATTTAATTTGAAACATTAATGTGGTATTTACGTACTACATAAACGCTTCATATTAAATAGGATATTGAATAGGAATAGCTAGTCGACACTTAACTCTTAACAGTTAAGTATGGACTATATAGTAACATGTTAAACCGATCATTTGAATGATACAAATCCATATTCATATTAAAAATGCGGAAGTGTGTTAGTTTGTTTCTTTGTCCTTCTTTCACGTCAAATCGGATCGACGGATCGATGTGATATTTAGTATGGAGATAGTTGAAGGATTGAAGAGTGCCATCGGCTCCATTTTATCGCGAAAAACTACGCGAACGAAGCCGCGGGTAACAACTAGTATACAATATGTCCACATCGCAAACTCGTCAAATAACACATTTTCTTGAAAGCTTTCGATTCTACGGAATTATCGTAATACGAGTAGTCAAAGGCGTTTGATCACACGGTCTCGGGATGTTATCGGTGTAAAGTTTGCACAACTCGTTTTATTTTTCGCCTCTAATTCCATATAACACCCTGTCTGCATTCCCAGGTACGGGATGCGGAATATCATCCATTCACTTTTAATTTCAACTTCACTTTGTTACTTGAGACCTGAGTCGAGCTCACTTTGAGTTTCGCCGATTAAATTATGGACCCATCACTCTGTTGGACGAGGCACTCGAAATACGCCATAACGATTTTGTGTCATTGCCGGCTGGGATCGTCTTCGCATTAAGCAAAGTTACTTAAAATACCTACCTATATACCAACCTACCAATTTTTTTAATTATAGGCATAGGGAGACAAACGACAGTCAGTGCTATTTTCATAACTACCGACGCCCAATAGCATCGATATAGAGTTTGTACAGATGCGTTGCCCTTCCTTCTTCCATCACCATGGGGCACCTGTTACTTACAAACCACACGAAACGCGACAGCACAGCTGTCACTACGCCGGTATCGTGTACCAATTTGGTTACACGTATGCATGCAGCGTTGCACTACCTCTTTATCCTGTGATGTGGCTCGCAATTAAAAGTACAGAACTAAGGGTAAGACAAGATAAGGTTGTAAGTGAAAATTTTGTTGTAGGGCTTCTATGTTGGCTCACTGTCGGATGTTGTCTGTGGCGTGCAACTACACCGAGGGCGAGCATATGGTGTGCGTTTTGGACTTCAAGCGGGAAACGGGGCTATGGCACGCCGTACTCGCGAGCGTGCTCAATGGGATGCACGTCATATTCATACCGTACGCCCTTATGAAGGTCAGCCCGGCTTCGTGGATGCATATGATTACCAAGTACAGGTTAGTGACAATCCTACGTGGGAGTTTATATCTGTGTGTGTAAAGGCTGTCACTCACTAAGCAGATACTATAAGCGTTTATCTGCCTATAAAACTATCCTTTAATATATTATGTCTGTGTCGATGGATACTTGACGGTGAAATATAAGTTACCTGCGTAGTGTGTTGTGCTCCTTGAGTTTAGAATAGAGAGCAATATTGACAGATACGCGTTCAGATACAGATATTTAACCCATCTGCATAGTCTGTGACAGCCTTAATGTTGGTACGACCGTATAATCACCAGGTGGCTCAAGCGGAAGACCAGCGCTGACAGTTAGGTACCTATGCCAGCAAATGCCGAGCTTGAGACCGATTTGCAAGGTCCACATGATTTAAGATCTAAACCTTTAAAATTTGTTTATTTACATTTGGTAATCTGTGTGTAATTTTGCAAATAAACACATTCCTTCTTTCTTTATGTGTAAGCGAAGACTTAGCGATTTTGTGCGCTTGCAGTGCTAGTTTTTGAGACAGATTTGGAGCAGTTCTACTGTGAATATCGCTCTGAATCGGATGCATACATTGCGTGATGCAACTGATTCCAACAAAGAAAACGAGTTAGCGTAGCGCCATTTTCTGAGCTGTGTATAGCATTCTAAAATAAGTCCATATTTTCACTTGATGATAATATTTAAATTAACTATGCGTGCTTGCGTCTCTCCTGTCTGCGTGAGAATGGAGGACCGGTTACGAGCACTTATAGCAATCCGATGAAGATGCTTGCTCTCTCTTTGCTTCCACAGCACAAGATCAGACAAGAAAAAAATACTTCAATCGGCAGCCTATTTTTTGCCTATTTTTAATTCTAATACATATATGATGTTTTTTGTACGACAGGGCATCGGTAGCTATAGTGAAGTCTCGTGATCTTCACTGGGGTCTGCTGGCGACTCGTGACCACAAAGAGATATCCCTCAGTTCTCTGCGGATGCTGCTAGTCGCGGACGGGGCAAATCCCTGGTCGCTATCCTCGTGCGACCAGTTCCTGTCCGTATTTCAGAGCAAAGGTAAAGTCTTTAACAATACCCTTCTGTGAGCTTCGTCTTTTGTTGGGTCTTCTATAAAAGCGAAAAACGTAGTACTGTAAGAAGGCAAACGACCGAGAAATTTTCATGACTACCAACGTCCAAAGATGCACGAAACGGTGCGGCTGTCACTACGCCGGTATACGCCGTGTTCACGCTACATCGTGACGTTAAAAAACAAAACCGGTTTTCCACACGGAGCCGGCGCAGACGCGCTCGGCCCCAGTTCGTTCCCCGGTCTTGGCTAGCTTACACGTTAGATGCTTCTGCGCAGATAGCTATTACGAGTGTTTCCGTTGTGCTTAAATCAAGCTACTATATTTATTGCTACTAAAACTATTACTCACTCTAACCCAGTGCTTTGTCGGCTCATAATAAACTATTTAATTATAAGTGTGGTGTGTTCGAGTGAAGCGGCATTTTACTTGGACTTCAGGTGAGTCAGCTTATCCCATATTACCCGAATTCCTTTCTCAGCACTTCGTGTGACGATAGCCAAACGGCGTCGTCACGCCGTGTAAGCAAGAGGTACCCCCAGGTCGCGCCAGGCGAATTCGGCTGCCTTTTACACCTCTTACTATTTAGTAGTATAACTGTGTGTATGTTCAGGTGTGCGTGGCGACGCGATATGCCCGTGCGCGTGCAGCAGCGAGTCCATGACGGTGTGCGTGCGGCGCGCGGGGCGCGGGGGGTCGTCGGCGGGGCGCGGCGTGCTGTCCATGTCGGGGCTGTCGTACGGCGTGGTGCGGGTGGACGCGGAGAACTCGCTCACCTCGCTCACGCTACAGGACTGCGGGCAGGTGATGCCGTCGTGTGAGTATATTGTATTCCTCCTCCGCTCTCCATGGGCCACCGGCTACTTACACACCTCACGTAACGCGACAGCACAGCTTGTCACTATACGCCGGTATGAGGTATCATGTAAGCGAGACCTGTGAGAGCTGCTTCTCCGGTCGTGCAGGCCCAATTCGATTACATGCATGCAGCGTGGCAACACCTACTACACACGCAATGCAACACAAATTAAATCTGAAATGAGCATGTTTTTATTCAAAATAGAATTATAAAAAATACTTTTTGATCAATTACATCTACCACCGGCTTAACCCTAGCCATCCTGAGAAGAGCCGGTTAAACAATCTCAGCTTCGCTCGCGTGGTTTTACGCGATAAAAAGGAGCCGAGAGCACTCGTCAGTTCTTCTACTGTCTCCATACTAAATATCACAACAATCCGTTGATCGGATTTGATGTGAAAGAACACAAACACATACAAACACTTTCGGATTTATAATATTAATATGGATAATACAAGCCAGCTCTTGTCCTATAGGCGTGATAGTGGTAGTGAAGATGGAGGGTCCAGCCTATCTCTGCAAGACTGACGAGGTGGGAGAGATCTGCGTCCTGTCCGGCGCGACCGGGTCCGGATACTGGGGGCTGCCGGGGCTGACCAACACCGTGTTCCGGGTGCGGCCGCTAGATGGCGACGGGGAGCCGATAGGCGAGGAGCATTATGTCAGGAGTGGCCTCCTTGGCTTCCTGGGACCTGGGGGTGAGATATTAATTACTATTATTGTAATTATTTTTTGTATAAGGGGGTAAATGAGCAATCGAGCCATCCTCGCTACTGCTTACGCCCACAGACATCCGCATAAAGATAAACAATGCGATGCGATTCCTACTCCCATCTGAGCCACCGGCTACTCACACGCCGCACGAAACGCGATAGCACTGCTGTCACTTTACGCCGTTCGCGTGTAAGCGAGAGGTACCTCCCTGGTTGTGCCGGCCCAATTCAGCTACATATATGCATGTGTGGCTCTACCTCTGAACTTCTTATTGGAGGACCTCGCATATCAGCATGTGCAGATGTGTCGTACTCCACAAGTGGGCCACCGGAAGGTCACGAATTACACGCAACCCGACAGCGAAGTGCAAACTATGGATATCAAGAACGAAATCTCGCCTAAGTTTCTCGGACGCTGTTGTTGTGTGTCTGACAAATTCACATGTACAGTACACCTGTACTTCGATGGTGTTTGTGAGCGGCTATTTGACGGGGGATAGACAAGGGATAAACCCGGCCTATGTTATGGTAGTGACTATTTATAAGCTTACTCTCAAAGCCGAGGGCACATTTTTTCAGATCTAGATGTTACGATAGTGATTATGTATAAGTTTAGTTGCTCAGCCGAGGGCACAATTGCCTCAGATAAATTGTATGGTATCAAATTCCAAAGATAATACCATTAAAAAAAGTGTGTGCTTTAGACCACACAACTGAAGTAAAACTTAATTATTGATTTTCATTACCATAGTTACAATGACACAACATGTCAAAGGATATTTATTTTTAAATATAAAAAAGTTTCTTTGTTGTTGACTTGTTAAATGGAATTTCATTTTTGAATTTCAATGACAACTTCCATTGGCCTCGTCCGATGCGTGATTTTTGTAACGCCCGCGCCATATTACTTACCTTGTCAAGCCAGCGTATAGAAGTAACTTAAAAGATAAAAGATGTAGATAGCTGAGGACACAATTTCTTCAGATCTAGTGTTATTACCATAACATTTTACAACAAAAAGGTGATAATGTATATGACAATGTACCATTGTCACAGGTCTGGTGTTCGTGTGCGGCTCGCGCGACGGGCTCATGACCGTCACCGGCAGGAAACACAACATGGACGACATAATAGCGACCGTGCTCGCCGTGGAACCTATGAAGTTCATATACCGCGGCCGCATCGCCGTGTTCTCGGTGCGCGTGCTGCGAGACGAGCGCATCTGCATCGTGGCCGAGCAGCGTCCAGACTGCGGGGAAGAGGAGGTGAGTAGCATGAGATAGTGCCACGCTGCATGCATATTGCTTATAGCCGAATTGGTAGCTCTCGCTTACACGAATCAGGCGTAAGTAGCATCCGTGCTGCCGCGACAAACGCATATGCATCTTGGCCGAGCAGAACCACGACTGCGGGGAAGAATAGGTAGGTGGAAGGTGGTTTATTTGATATCGGAGAGAATTAATAATGACCATACTACTATACATAAAGATATAGAGGCAAACTAGCAGTCGAAACCATAGATTTAGAATGCACGTGAAAACAATTTTAAATCTATGGTCGAAGCCGTTTTTATTACTACCGACGAGCGACACCCATAGACCTCCCGCATAGGGGTTATAACATACTAATGCGTTACGTTCCTCTTTCCTCCATGGGCCACCGGGTACTTACAAACTGCACGAACTGCTTCCCGACTGCGGCGACGAGGAAGTGAGTGAAGCATTCGCAAGAGGTAGTGCCACGTTCATGTGTACTCACGTGTCACTAACTAACCAACTGTATGATATACTATAAATTATAAATTACCGGAATTTTATTTACAATAGGGAATATGCATGTATTTTTTTATATTTTTAAATGATAATTTACATAATTACATTAATGTAAAAAAAATACCAGCGCTGAACAAACAATATTAAGTTCAAAAAAAATGTTTCAAATTAGTAGGCCGATAACAGCTTTTTAAACGATCGCCATTTTGCCGCGCTGACATGACGTCACGCATCATAACAACCACCAATGGCAGTGCTCCAATGCTCTTTAACAATGAGATTATTATGATATTTGACGTCACAATTCATGCCAACCAATGGCGTGCGTTTCACCTAATTCAATCTTCCCGCACAATTTTTGCTCTTTTCAATAATTATTTTCTGATTGAAAACAAAATTATACAAAAAAATATTAATACGTACGCACATCTACAGGAAAAGACTTTACATATAAAAAAAATTATCATCATTTGAATCATACGCATATTCCCTATTAAATATTGTACATATATTATTCCCACCTACGACTACCTACGCAGTCGGGGTACTTATACGGAGTATAGTAATTATTATTAAGTCTCTACAATATTAATGAAAATAATTAAGGAATATTTTCGACATTATTAATGCTTGAATAATAAATATAATTAACGTAAATAAGAGTGCTAAATGTAACAAATAAAACACCAGCAAATTAATAAATGTGAGTCGCACAACATTTTCACAGTAAAAACACAGTTGAATTAATGTTTTGTCTTTGTTGTTCAAAGACTTTGAAAGTGCTTTGGTCGGATGCTTTCGTCGCCTACTAGTTTACAATAAGTAGATGAAGAGCTTTAATGAAATATTTACATTAAGTTGAACATCCGGGGACTACGGGAACAGTTCGTATTGTTTCAAGAATGTTTTCCAAGACAACTTCCTTTGTCGTACACAAGTCTTTGTTATTAAATTCCATATAACGTGCTCGGTTTAAATTGTTGTAAGTACTTAAATTATTTATGCTACCGGCTAGCAGGGTCTATCTTCAACTTTTATAATGATGAAGGGTTTGATAGCATGGCAAAGGGCATTGGGAACTACATTCCATTCCCACCAAAATCACCGCGAGTGCCTTTTTTACTTTTAAATCATTTTTAAGGCGTTTAATGCCACAAAAAAGAAAATCACGAAAATGCAGATTCGTCAATATGTTATGCCTAATCAAAGTATAATATTAATTTTCATCAAGAAGTGACAATACATTTCATCAACTACAGTATTCATTTACCAGAAACTGATCAATAGGTAAAGCACGATTTAAAGTTGGCTTTACCGTGTACAACGCAATAGCGAGAGAATTAATCTGCCGAGCTCGAGATCGAATCTTTATCACCTGACACTCGTATGAAGCGCTTTTCGCTTTGAGTCTCGAAATGCCCTTTTTCGCTTTTCGCTTTTTTTGGTTGTCGCTACTGGCCTTTGAAACGCTCCACCCCTATATCGGTGAAGTGAAATTGCATTTTGATCTCATGCCACATTCGCATATATAGGAATGCGTATCGGACAGTCTGTGCTCAGTTCTGCATTCCTATCTCTTCGGACTCAGTATAGGTCGAATATAGTGCCTACATTCGCCGAATACCCTCTTCAAATAAATTTAATTTAGTGGGACTATGGATTTTTTTAAAATTGCGCAATAGCTTTTGAGTCGTTTTTTACTGACTTTACTGTGAGTGGCTAAATTATTAGGGGCGGGATGAGATTTTTAAATTATCTAGTTTTATTTTTATTAGAGGCACGATTCTGCTGCATATGGATAGGGTGCATAGTGGATCAGAGAGAAGTGTTACCAACCTAAATGTTACCACTTTTATTGGCCCATGGAGGAAGGAGGAGAAAGGGGGGCAACGCACCTGTACAACCTCTAATCGGATTTCTATGGGCGTCGGTAGACCGACTGCAGTTTCCCTCCTTATCCTATCCTATCCTGATTACTCAAAGTGACTTACTATCTTTACATGTCGCTCTTTTGCGAGTTATTGCGATTAATGCGTGACGAAAAGTGTGATCGGGTAAGGCAAGGATGTTGAGAGGGGAAGTTACGTTTCTTATATCACTATAGCAGCAAGAAAGAGCAGTGTGAGCACAATTTCTTGCTCTCTCCCTCTCATAGCCAATGTTTCGAGTATAAACATGTACTTCACACATACGTACGTACGTCACACACATTTTTATTATTGTTCCAGTCGTTCCAGTGGATGTCGCGTGTGTTACAAGCGGTGGACTCGATCCACCAAGTGGGTATATACTGCCTGGCGCTGGTCCAACCAAACTACCTCCCGAAGACGCCTCTGGGTGGGATACACCTCAGCGAGTGCAAGCGCCGCTTCCTCGAGGGCACGCTGCATCCCGCCAACGTGCTCATGTGCCCGCACACGTGCGTCACCAACTTGCCAAAGCCCAGGGAAATACATTCGGGTGAGTTTTATGATAATACAAGCTATACCGCGGTAAAGACAGCGTCACCAATTTGCCAAAGCCTAGGGAAAAACTTTCGTGGGAGTTTTATGATATGGTAAGCTTTGCCGCGGTAAAGACAGCGTCACAATCTTCGCAAAGCCTGCATTCAGGTAAGTTTCCTGAAAGCCTTATCACAATAAAAACATAGAGAATTGTTATGGGTTAGAGGTAGTGTCATGCGTGCATGCATCCGAATTGGGCTGGCACGGACGATGAGGTCACTCGCGTTCTCTCTCTCTCTCTCTCTCGCTATAAAAAAAGGAATAGGCTGTGCACACCTGTATTAAGGATCACATACTTGTAGCGCCGGATATCAATGTTATGCGCTATGTAACACACGAAAGAGCAGATATCAGGCGGTACAAGTATGTCTATTCCTTTTTTACAGCGAGAGAGAGAGAGAGAGAGAAGGTAACCATCGGTAGTGCCGGCTCAATTCAATTGCAATCCAGCGTAAGGGTGCTTTTATAAAGAAGCAGGTTCCCGGCGCCGACAATTTCGGCGCCGAGTCGGCGCCGACACGTTTGCAATGTTATCTTATGGGCTCACTTATAAAGAAGCAGGTTTTCGGCGCCGAATCGGCCTGTAGTGACCATCATGTCGTCAACTTCATCGGACGATGACTTATTTATTATGGAGAATAGTTATTTAAAATGTTTGTATAATATATTAGTATTTATTATATTAGTATTATATTAATATATATTAGTATTTTGAAAATGCAGGACAATGTATCTCGTGTCATACTCGTATAAGACTTGTGTTCATTAAACATTGTTTTTTCAAATAAATGTTAATATTCTTGGCAGTGCCACGATGCATGCATGCATGTAGCAGCACTTGGGCCGGCACGATTGAGGTGTTTCATCATTAATAATTAACTTAAAACATGAAAAATACCCATTTTTTTAATAATATTACTTTATAGAAAATATATTAAGTACACTGATATTATTACCTACGTAATTACTATTTAGTTCTACTTGTAAATAATGCACGTTTTTTTAATACTATTTCCACTTTTAATTAACATACAAACTTTCACATCCTACTAATATTATACAATTATAATACTAATATATCAATATAATACTAATATATTATACAAACATTTTAAATAACTATTTTCCATAATAAATAAGTCGTCGTCCGATGAAGTTGACGACATGATGGTCACTACAGGCCGATTTCGGCGCTGGAAACCTGCTTCTTTATAAAAGCACCCTAACACTACCTCGGCATTTAATCGTCAACGAAAATTGTATCAAGTGACATAGTTACATATATATATATACAACGAAAATTGTATCAAGTGACAAGTTCGTTACATTGATGGATGCAAATATGCATACGCTGCCTACGATCCAATATTCATTTTACGTATCGCCGTTCCAATAAACCGTGCGAGTGACAGTTTATTGAAAATCAGAGCCGCCGTGCTGACTTTTATATACGACAGATTGCGAAACGAAATACAACGGGAATATCCCCAGTAACAACCAGCTAAAATGAGTTAGGGGCATATTTAAAAATAGATCATACAACGCTCTCTGATGCAATATTGTGTATACCTACGATGTAGTATAGTTTAACCAATATCCGGTGTATCTTTAGAAGCGCCCGTTTCATTACTGTACTGTGATGTTTCCGCTCCAGACGTATATGGGGTTACGTAGTCTGGTAGATGTGGAGCGGTATCACCTGAAAAACCTGAAAAACCTAGCTAATGTTCCCTACCACTCTTTCCCATCTGGGTTACATTTAAATAGATATAAAACCACATAACTATTAATATTATTTATTTCTGAACTTTCTTATATTAATACAATTGTTATTTATAAGCCTATTTTAGAATTTGTACATTATTCTTTACGGCCCGTGGCCGAATTCTTTCATACATCCATTCCCCGTTGTAATATGAATGTGATCTCCAAAAATCTAGCATCTTGTCAAACAAGAAAAGTTCCCTTCTTGTTTGAATT
>LUGF01028937.1:37557-51198 GCA_001625245.1 Calycopis cecrops | reverse complement strand
ACAGCATTGTAAATGTAGCATTCATCTCCTCTTTCTTATATACTTATTGAATTAAAAAACCTTAATTTTCCCAAGACCACCATAATCAGCAGCCAGGAGCCTAATGCTGGACTTAGGCCGTCTCCGGAGAGCTTCACAAGTCAAGGTCACTGCTAGCATCCTCCCCGGGAACTCATCGATTCATCAGCCAATCGGAGTCGCTGTCGTCGTCCACGTTGACGCCTAACCCTTCCTCACGTGATCCGAATTTGATTCTCGAGACAATGTAAGCGACCAGCTTTTGCTGGTTCAAATGCGATTGGCTTGGCGCTGCGGTGGATGTTTTCGCGAGGGGTTGGTCCTGGTTGGGACGCTCCTCAACCTCGAAGATCAAAGATAGTGGCTCCAGAGTCGCCTGCTGCACCGCCACCAGCAGGACTGATAACGGTAGAAAATATTTTTAAACAACAACAGAGTCATGTTCACGCTAGCGATTCCTTTATAGCGGCTGATGGTAGCAGGGGTTTGGTCGGTAGAGGCAACCCAGTTGCCGAGCCCGACACTGTACCCGGTTAAGCCTTGCGGGCTCCTGGGTAGCGTACTGCGTACGTAAAGATGTTCCACAAAAAGAAAAGGTAGAGAGTCAGGAGTGCCTCATATCACGATTCTAACACACTGGCCTTGCCTCCTGCACATTCATAACTCTCTTCACACAAGCGCGTCGGGTTCGTTGACCCGACGCCAGCTGCGAACTGTGCCCCGCTCGGGCAGAGATTTGTCTAGTTTCCTTCTTTTCATATAAGATGGCATTTTTTTCCCCAATAGTATAAGGGCGCAAATGAGCAGTCGGAGCCATTTTCATGACTACCTATTTTTTTTATACTACGATGGTGGCAAAAAAAGCATACAGCCTACCTGATGGTACGTGGTTACTGTAGCCTATGGACGCTTGCAACACCAGGTGCATCACATGCGCATTGCCGATCCTTTAAAAACTTATTGACTCCCCTCGTTTATAGACTTCCGCATAGATGCTATACAGATGCATAGCCCTCCATTCTTCTACCTCCTACATTGGCCACCGGAAACTTACACATTGCACGAAACGCGACAGCAAAGAATATGTCAGATTACGTACCTCCCCTGTTGTGTCATTACCTCTTACAGAAGTTAAAGAAGAGGTCAACATACAAATCTACATATATTATGTATGTTGCAGTAAGAGGTAGGGCCACCCTGCATGCATGTAGCCGAATTGGGCCGACGAGACCGAGGAGGTACCTCTCGCTTACACGAAACCGGCGTGAAGTGACAGCCGTACTGTCGCGATTCGTGCGGTGTGCAAGTAGCCGGCGGTCTGCGGAGACAGTCGGAGAAAGGAGGGCGACGCATCTGCATAGCCTCTGCGGATGTATATGGGCAATGATCATGAAAATGGCTCCGACTGCTCGTTTGCCCCTATATACTAAATATATGTAAAAAAAATTATAAAAATAGAACTCACCAAAAGACATCACGTGTAGTATCATCTTCCACGCCATTGCGTTGCCGGGTTACGTCGACAATGATAACAATGAAGCAACCGCGGTTATATAGGCCGACGGATAATTGGATTCATAATTGAAAATTAATTTGCAATTATGAAAAAAAATTACATTTCAATTATTACATGTACTTGGAGATTACAATATTATCTATGGATTGGAAAATATACGCTTTTAGGGTACTGCTAAGAAAAAACGAAATACCATAATCATTATGTCACCCCCAGTGCTCCACAGGAGCACGCCACCAATATGTCCGTAATCAGACCGGCCAGTCATCCCAATCCACGCCGTCTGTTCATTTAGGGGGAAGACTGGGGGACTCCTCAGCTGAGCTGCTCTTAGTCTAACCTCTCACCACAAGCCTGGCCGGTATGAGAAGCCCTGTCCGGCGTGGCCTTGGGGATCACAGAGGCACGCAAGCCCTCTCACCACGACAAGGTGGCACCATCTTCGGGAGGGAGAATTAATCACTCCTTCTTTATATTTTAACGTACTTATTTCTTATTTGTTCTTGTTTTTCTTGCGTGTAAATACAGTCTGGCATAGACTTGGGAATCTCCGTGGGGTGAAGATTAGTTATATCATATACCTATCCCGAGGAAGGCTATGCCAGACAGGGCTACCCATACCGGACAGGCTTGTGCGGAGGGGCCAAAATACGAGCAGCTCAGCTGGAAGGTCCTCCACCCGTCCCTCTGTATTGGCAGATGTGGCGTGCTTCGTTGGAGCATTAGGAGCAGGGGTCAGAATGAGAACCTGACACCTTTGCACGATTCCAACGTTGCACCCGCAGGGGCTTAGTCGATAGAGATAACCTGCTGGCAAGCAGTTGTCGCGCCCGACACTGTACCCGGTTGAACCACCCAGGCTTCTGGGCAGCGTACGTAAAGGTATGCTCCTACGTTACCAAAAAATAAATTTAAGACATCAATATGAATAATTCCTATTAAAGTAAATTTGGCAAGCAATTGATTACATGAAGGTTTCAAGAACATTATTATCATTTAATTAAACATCTAACTGCGCTGGAATTATTTAAATTTTTATAACCTTACTTCAGTCCAATAGCTAAAGAAAAGAGGATAGCCCCACTAATATTATAAAATATATTATATAAAGTTTCTGTTTGTTTGTTTGTTTGTTTGTGACGCAAAAATTGCAGAAATTGAAATGAAACTTCCATAGACCACGGGCTATTTACACACCGCACGAAACGCGACAACACAGCTGTTACTTTATGCCGGTCTCGAGTAAACGAGAGGCACCTCTCCAGCCCAATTCGGCTGCATGCCTGCATGCGGCACTACCTCTTACTAAAATCACAGTAAGTACCTATACAAACTATTTTATCCCCTTGGGGGTAGAATTTATCAAATTTCAGCCCGATCCGTGAATTGGTTTGGGATGTGCGTTGATAGGTCACTATGTCACCTTTGAGTTTTATATAATATATAGATACAAACATACGTAAATAATATAAAATAATAATAATGTTACTAAAGTATAATCGAAATAAAAATTTACATGCTTTTAAAAAAATACTCTTACACCCTTTTTTTTAAAGTCCAAGTTTGTCGCAATGCGAATCTCAGGGGCAAGGAATTCCACAGATATGAAGGCATGTTTTCTACGTGTTGCTTGAACGCTATCACTGCCTCTTTGGTGTTCGTAAAAGTGAAACCTCTCAAATCTTTGATTTTGGGAAAAATACAGAAATCACAGGGTTCTAAGTTGGGGCTATGCGCAGGATGGGTGACGAGTTGTACTTTTTCGGAGGCTAAAAATGACTTTATTTTGTTGGCCGTGTGTGAAGAAGCGTTTTCATGATGTAGGAGGACGCGGCTTTTGGTTCGTCTTTCGCGAACTTTTTCTAACACCCTGGGTAAACAAATGGTAGAATACCACTCGGCATTGACATTCATTCATTCATTGACGATCATCATTCATTCATTCACGATTCTTTTGATCTTCAAGTAGAATTGTACAAATGGGACCCGTAGCTGAGAAAAAAAACGCGATCAATTTTTACCAACGTTTCTCATCATCATTCAGCATCATTTCACGGTGCTCAAACAAGGTGCTTCTCTCCTAAAAGCATTTTGGAGATGAGTGGCACAGTCTTGTGGAGAGAACTTTTAAAATCATAATAAACCATCGCTCTAAAATCTTTTCGACTTAATTCCATTTTCGTTGCGTACCTACGTAGAACTTTTGATATGTGATAAAAAAACAACTGACAAATGATTTCCCGTCAATTGTTTTTTTATTACTAAGAAAGTTACAACGTTTAAAAATATATAACATTCGAAATTCAAATAGTTCCGATTAGCTAGAAGTGCAAAACTTTTAGTGTGCCCTATGTACATGTAAGTCATCGGCATATAAATGGAATTAAAAAAAAATACTTTAGTAACAGATTTAATGCAAACCAAGAAGAGAAGAGGAGAG
Organism: Calycopis cecrops; assembly: GCA_001625245.1. Classification (NCBI taxonomy): domain Eukaryota; kingdom Metazoa; phylum Arthropoda; class Insecta; order Lepidoptera; family Lycaenidae; genus Calycopis; species Calycopis cecrops. The sequence continues at coordinate 47,224 of LUGF01028937.1, read as the reverse complement.
AGAACGTCACCCTGCGGAACGCCCGCAACAAGATCACTCCAGTTGGAAAATGTATCATTTACTTGTATACGTTGCGAACGACCGTGTAGTTATGAATCAAACTCGGCTATGGTAGAAGAGGACAGACTATTAGATGGTAAAACACCGAGAAAGACATAGAATTCAAAGAAAAGTTCATAGAATTAAATGCATTGCTAAAATCTAGGAGAACAAGAGCTGTTAGAGATTTGTTATCATGACCCAGCGGATATCATCAGTAACATTAATAAGTGCTGAAGTTGTGCTGAGCCCTAGACGACTCCCAGACTGGAATGGGCTTTGAAGATTATTACTTTAGAAAAAATGTTGCTTACGAACGATTTATTCTAGACCTTTAGAGAGGAACGGAAGGAATGACATGAAAATTAGACGATGAAGTGGGGTAATTTTTTTTTTATACTTACCTTTTTGCAAGCGACAAGCTAGTAAATAAAGAGTAATTAAAAATGTAAGTTAAAATAGGTAATAGAAAAGGAAGAACTAATTATATCATTATAGAGCAATAGAGCATAGAGCAAATTATAGAGCAGTTTATCACATCCGACAGCTATCAAAGAGATCGAAAGTATTGCTACCTTTACATCTGCTTCGGTAATTTTAATTTTAAATGAAAATATAGGGCTACAAATTGGCAAGATTGTTAAATAGCTTATTGTGTTAGCTTTGATAGTGTTGCTCAATGTGATGGGAGGCAAGTAAAAGTAATAAATAATTTAAAGCATCCAGGTCCATGTCACTAGCTGAAGCTATTGACTCTTTACCAACCCTAACCGATCTAAGAAATTTCCAAGATTCGCAAGTGCTACGATTATAAAGAGATGTATGAAAATAACATCTTTTAGCTTTACTGCACCGCTTGTTACAATGGTTACGTAGTATTTTATAACTGTATAGATTGTTTGCATTGGGGAACAGCTTCAGTTTCCTCTAAGCCCGGTCTCTTCGAGCCCATACACTCATTAAATTTTATCAGAAAACCAAGAGGCAGGATTGTGTTTTATTTTTACTGCTTTAGCCGAAGCATGTTAATTGGATATATTTAAGATATTAGAATTAAAACTCATCCATGTCATCAATGCCGGTACAGTTTGTTATTGAGCACCAATGGGTAAGTCTGACGTCCTCTAAAGCCTTTTTATTAAAACTGCGTAAGACAATTTTTAAATTCTTTGCTTAACAGTAGGTTCGTACACGATAATCGCTAAAAATCACAGAAAAAAGCCAATTAAAAATAATAAATACACATTCGCATTGTATGTTCTTTGTTAATTGTGCTGCAATGCGGCAAGAACTGGATAACACGGTCCGTAATGCGTTAACTCCCATGTAAGGAAGTGCTAGTAATTAATTCGCAATCACAGATCTCAAGTTCACGTGAGAAGATCACGAGGCAATAAATTTCTTTCGCGCGAAATTTAATATAAAATTACACGTTATAGGCGGCAACCTTTGTGAGTACAGTCGAGCGTATGTTATAGTCCTTTTTAGTTACTCCTGAAAGAATTTGTAGGAATGTGCTATAAAAAATATGAGTTGTAAAATTGTGTGAATCAGCACCGTAACGCTATAACTTGAAATGATTTCTTGTTTTTTTGTTTAAATTATTAAAAGGGGCAAAGGAGCAGTCGAAGATCCATGGAGGAAAGAGGGCAACACATATGTAAGTATAACCTATATGTGGATGACTTTGCCGACGGAGGCCTATCGGTAGTTATGAAAACGGCTCCGTCTGCTCGTTTGCCCTATTTTGTAAAAAGCTATATATAGCAGATGTTTGTAGGCAATGGAAGACATGGAAAAGAATTTTGGAAAGGTGCCTGGTTAAGACGTTGGCGCTGTGCCTGCGGCGGAGTGCGGGCCTTCGGTAAGTGTAAAAACAGTTACATCTCTGACGTACATACCAATTATATATTAGAGGCTATCTCTATCTGTCTAATTTTAAAAAATAATAAAAAAGTGACAATAAAGACACAACATTGAAATAATTGCGCTTTCTCCATTTCTATAATTACTCCAAGATAATCACTGTAATTTTAAATGAACATACGAGATTAATTACAGTTCATTCTTTATTATTTAAACCCAACCGAGGATTAAGCGCTCCCAAATAGTTTACAAGGGCACTGTGTCCAATAGTGCCGGTCCGTCCCTATAAGAAGTATTTTAGAATGGAATTCCCGTAAATTACTTGTTGTAGACTTTATAATCCCACTTCACTGCCTGATCGATATTTCACAAATCGATTTATTGTGAATTGAATGTTTCAATAAATTTCTTATGAACTAATGATCTATATGCGGTGAGATTTGTTTCGCAGAGTGTTACGACGAACGGAGAAGTTCCCTGTTTATTTGGTCAGACCATTTCATCCGTTGTCTACTTTTGCCAGCTAGGGTGGTTGCAGGAAGCATGTCCTTTAAAATACTTTTCGCTGGTGTATTAATGGAAGATGATAATACGAGTGAGTTGTGATTGCCGTGGTTAAATATGAAATTTCTAGGAATATTTCTCGGCGGGGTGATGCCAATGATGGACATAGGAGAAGTTGCAGTTGCTTCCTGTGTATCTTCTCTGGCATTAATGATGTGGGAGTAGATTGTGTGTATAATGAGGTGTGGGACAAATACGGTTGTGATGATGAGGCAGGTGATTGAAATAAAGTCACATATGATGAGGGTGATAAAGTGAGTTCGGTGTGGTGATATAAAGTTGGAAGATTATTTCTTGCATCAGAACTAGTTTGAGCATGATAAAGCGATACGTTGCCCCCATCAGATACAATGGGGCTGCCCGAACCTGGTGGCTCGGGGCGGGATTCCCTCGTGAGAGGACCCGCCTGAGGAATGTCTCTGTTTCTTAGACGCATCGCATAAAGGTTTACTAGTGCACCGTTGGTCATTGGTAAGAAATTAGCATTAAATGCTTCCAATGTCCGTCCCAACATGGCATGTAGATGGTCATGCCGGACGTGGTGTTAGATATATAGGGAATATTTATAGAATAATATTATTATTATTTATTATTATTAGTCCTACCCATATCCTAACTGATTTTCGTGGTTAACTATCGATAGTGGATCTATCAGTAGTCCGGCACCGCTAATATCTACACGCCGACAACTAACGCGTCGTACGCGCGAGTAGAGAGTCGCGCTCATTACACGCGACGCCACGCCGTATCTGGACGCGATGTGCAGCTCCAGTACCACGACAACTCGACTCGCACGTAAATCGCTTCATCTGAACAGGCTCGCTCTTCTATTTACGCCATAAAACTCTAATGTATTCCTTCTTAAGACCAATGTCTTCGCTCGGGCGTGAAATTATGCCCGCAGGTTTTAAAGGTTTTACCTGTCAATAATGGGTTCGGTTTTCTCATAAGTTTGTTGTTGTTTGTTGTTGCCCTGTTATTGTTGAAATGTTTCTCAACATCGACAGTTCTACTCTCTTGAGGTTCTTGCAATGAATCTGCATCTGTAAACAATATTATAAATGGGGACATTATCATATTAATATAATATATTCAAACAAACGGATAAAAGGTAAATTATGAAATGAGACCGCTAGAACCAGGGTGGCCTAAATGCATTTTGGTAACTTTTGACCTAAGTGGATTTTCGTAATTTAAACATGGTAATCGACAAGACCAGAGTGACCTTAAATTGCTTACATGATCTTGACATGACATGATGATGATGAGGCGACAAAAAGCGTGAAAATACACTACATGTGGATTTGTTTGTTAAAATTGAATATGGACATAGGGGAACCGAATATGAGTCGTTCACAGGAACCAAATGTAGAAGCACAAATGGAAAATAATTATTACATAATTAAACTGAATCAATTGAAAACCTAGGTACTATGTCGTCGTCGTCGTCGTCATCGTCGTCGTCGTCATCGTCGTCGTCGTCGTTCGTCTCATTTCATTCTCATGCATTTTGTTGCAGATTTATTTCACGATAGTGACGAGCCATACCAAGACTCTGGTTCTGAATATTTACCGTCAAGAAGTCCATCGCCAACGTTAATAGAAAGCTGAGAAAACTACTCATATTACTACTCAAATTAGTCTAATATCCCATTTCTACATTCATATATCAATAAGTGTAATAAATAAGCCTATTATAGTCTTATATAAAGGAATCACCATGATCTACTCATCATCATATCATAATTGATCTACCCTCAAATTAATTTTTAAAAGTTAAAGATTGTAGAACATTTGGGCAAGATCATTCCAATTCGTTCACTTAGTGATTATTCATTCGTGAAAAGTATTCTAGAACCTACATACGAGATAAGTAGCTGCGAGTTGAGTATCGAATTATAAAAACCCATTAATGTTTACTCATTAAACTTGTGTGTGAAACGTATCCTCGTGTTTGTCGGCACGCTCATTGAGACTTATTACTTTGAATACCAAAAGAGTTATACGTTTGTTTATTGTAAAATCACATTACGCTAAGCGATCTCAAGCTCATTATATACATAAATCACAAATACATAGTTTTGAAATATTGCGCAATTAACTTAATTTATAATACAATTATTAAATCCTTTTTTATATTTTGTATTTTGTGTTTTAATAAACATAAAAAGATGCCTAGTAAAAGTCAATTTGCTATATTTAGAGAAGTTGTAAAATTTACGTTATTATTAAAAAAAATAGCTTTTGGGATGCTTGCAAATGATTTTTCCGTTTATAAGCGCGAGGACTTCTCAACTCGATTTGGTCGCTTGGAAGTTGGAGGAACAAGTGCAGAAGTTAGAAAGAATTTTTAGCGAAATTGTTGACGAACCAAGTTTACTTAAAAAACTTGAAAACACATACCTACACATTAAAATACATGAAGACAATGAAACACTATCAGGACATATTAGTGGCACACAAAAGATTAAATCAGCACACAACCACGCCTTCTCCTCAATTTACCAACCTATCTACAGTGTTGCATGAAATCGCCCTGCCCAAATTTAATTCAAACATAGAAGACTGGCCCACTTTTATCACTGTCTTTAAAATTCTCAATAATGACATGGCAAATCTATCCGACGCGGTCAAACTACATTATTTGTTTTCATGCCTTTCGGGCGAGGCACTCGGCATGATTTCACATTTAAAAATTAAGAATGAGAATTTTAATAGACCGCTTCATAGACTTCACACTGGAACTCCCATGTATTCATGTAAGGTCACAGATACGCATTCAATTTCTTACGCCTTTGATAGGCGCACAATGCGCGTCGCGTAACCTTGATCTGTACATGCGAGATAGTGATTGTGTTTTTGTGTCTGTAGTGGTTCAGCTTAAGGGTGAACTACACACTTTATTACCCCCTCTCGCTTATCGACCCGAGTGAACATCGCCACCAGCCCAACGACGATCTGCTTTTTACGCTGCTCATTCCAGCCCAGCGGCCATACCCTTGTAGTGCCCTAACTGCCAAACGAAAGACCATAAGTTGATAGTATGTCCGCGCTATAACAACCAGCCCATAGCAAGTCATGGGAGCTTATTACCGCACGCGACCGCTGCCGTCGCTGCTTAGGTCCACATTTTGAGGATAATTTTTGTTCCTCGTGAGGCTGTAAGGAGTGTGGTAGATCCTTGCACTTCCCGAATAATTCTCGTTCTCCAACTCACTCATCGGCGCACCTACTTCCTCGAGAGGGCGATAAGCTTCGCAACTCGGAGATCCGCAAAATGGATGGATGATTCCCTTACCAGGGTAGGTAACCGACATAGCTCTGAATGTCAGGAAACTGAAGTGATTGCCACTTCATTGGGCAGGCCACATTACTCGGAGAACTGACAACAGCTGGAGAAGAAAGGTTCTTCTCCAGCGAGTGGCGGCCTCGCTCCGGAAGACGAAGTGTTGGACAGCCTCCAAGCCGTTGGAGCGACGAGTTGGTTAATGTGGCGGGGAGCCGCTGTATGCAAGTGGGTCTTGCACGTGACTTGGCGCTTTATGGGGGAGGCCTGTGTCCAGTAGTAGACTTCCTCCGGCTGATGATGATGATGAAAGGTCTCATAAATAAGATCTTAAACGTGTTTTGGTTTTTCGCTAACGGAAATGTGTCATGTGAAAAGAGACATGCCACCAATTAGCTAATATATGGTTGGGCTTCGTTTATACATAAGGCTGTTACAAAATATGAAATTTATTTTTATTCTCTTACTAGCTGCACCCCGCAGTTTCACCCACGTAGAATTCGATCCCTTGGAAAATAGAAAATCATCTCATGGCCATCCCACATGAACATTTTTCGGGATAAAAAATTATATAAAAATATAAAAAAGCCTGTGTTTATCTAAGTTATCATCTATGTGTGTGCCAAATTTCATGAAAATCGGTAAAGTAGTTTTTACGTGAAGAAGTAACAAACAAACATACAAACTTTCGCAATAATAATATTAGTAGGATAATAGTTTTATGCCCTAATATTCAGCTAGTCCAAAACAGTAACAAATAAGACGTCAAATAGAAATTATTATTATAAAGGTGTGAACAGTAAGGTACATAGATTTAAAATTGTTCTCACTACGTGCATTCTACATCTATGGTAAGGCCAGAGCAGTAACAGATAAGACGTCAAATGGAAATGATTATTTTGACGTGAATAAACTACGCGAATAAAGTATTATAAGCGTAGATAGAGGAAAACATTAATAGCCGATGCTGCTAGGTGTGACATATTTTACTCCCTATTAAAACACATGTGAGCGTTCATATCGGCTTTATTCGCAGGAAACCTTTATTATGTTCACCAGCAAATAAAAATTTAATTCTTATATTTTCAACAAATTAAAAATTATGACATAAAGAAAATGTAGATGTATTTGACCTTCAAATTACAAAAATGCAAAAACAGAAAAAAGTTGGGGGTTCGTTATTATTTACTGTGATCAATGTGGTGGACAAAACAGAAATATAAAATGGCGATTGTGTCAATTTATTACAGCTCACTCAGATTTTACCATTGAAAGCATTGACGACAATTGAATTAATATTACTAACGTATTTTGAATTAATATTACGCAGTAGTAACAACTCCCCGTTGACGACAAGTTTTTTCTCAGTGGTCATTCTTACTTAGCTTCTGACCAAGACTTTGGGTTGATAGAGAAGAAAAAGAAACTGTTCAAAAATGTTTTTGATGATGATGATTGGGATCATGTTATTAAAGCTACAAGGAAAAAACAGCCTTTTGTTGTTATGAAAATGAAAATAGAAAACTTTTTTCTACAAAGACTAGAAATTAATATTACAAATAGAAAAAAATTTTCAAGTACTTAAATAATGAAGATGTGCTTTTTGAGTCTGTTGACCTCAAGCAAGAGGAATACCACTAACATAAGTGAACTAGACATTTTATATCCTGATGGAAAAGAAAACAGTAAAGAGAAAAAGAAAGCTTTACTAGATTTACTTGATTCACCATTACATTCCACCAATATATCATCAATTTTATACCTCTATCACTGATAATTTCTGCAGTGATAGTGATTAAATTTAAAGTTTACTCTTTATTATCAACAAATATACTACTGGTCTAAGTTTGTATTTTTATTTATTATTACATAACTTCTTGATGCCATAATGGCCTGTATGTATGAAAACCGTAAATCCAAATCTGTCACTGTCACCCATTACTTCATAGATTTAGGTTTATGTGCATTCTAAATCTATGCATTACTTTCTCATTTTGAAGTAACATCTTAGACGGTCGACTAAGATGTTGTGACGGTTAGTTACCTGAAGAAAATCCAACAAATAAGAAAGTTCAACTCACAACGATCTATATTCGGAGTTTAATTGATTAATACATATCTGTATCAACTCTATAAATTATAGATTCGATGGGAATATTTTGAGTGGCCGTTATACTACTATCACTATCATAAATTATATATATTCCATCTAGAGCAGGTCCGACAAGCTGTTTAACTTTGTCAAGTAATGGGTTTTCGTCATTACTCGAAGGAGGTCCTCCGTCTATTAAAGAAACAAAATAACTATTTAGGATGATGGATATTTAGAAAATATTATAGAGCTCAGACTAAATCAAACAGAGCTGAAATAGAGTCCAATAAATGAGGCCTGAACAATTCATATTCATTTTAGATTTAGATGAACTTTTACTTACCTGAAAAGATGATGAAGAAGAAAAATCAAATAAATATAAAACTTATTATTATTATTATCATTGCAAAGAAAAAAAAACCGATGGAGCAAACCTCGTACAAAAGCAAAAAGCTTGGTAGGAAGTGGTGAAAGGATACAAATTCATGCACATTGGGATATTCCCGAAGTGTCGAAAGCCTCCAACTAAATTATAAAAACCTTTTTATTTATTTATTTGACCAAAACTTAAATACCTAATACAATGTTTAGATATTCTTCTTTACTACACAAAACACCAAACACCAATTTCTTTAATACACAAAACACCAATTTAATAAAATTTGAACTGAAATGAAGTCTTGGACTGAAGTAAGGTAATGTAAATTTAAATAATTCCAGCGCAGTGAGATGTTCAATTAAATGATATTAATGTTCTCGAAACCTTCATGTAATCGATTTTTGCCCTGCGGCGTCGAATTTTAATGGGAATAATTCATATTGACGTCTTAAGTTTACGCGAATGTAAGACGTAGTGCCACGTTGCATGCATGCATGCAGCCGAATTAGGCCGGCACGACCGGGGAGGTACCTCTCGCTTACACGAGACCGGCGTGTAGTGACAGCTGGGCTGTCGCGTTTCGTGTGATGTGTTAGTAACCGGTGGCCCATGGCGGGCGGAGAAGGAAGGAGGGTAACGCATCTGTATAACATGTATGCGGATGTCTAAGGGCATCGGTCCACTGCTCGTTTGCCCCTATATCATAAAGAAATAAAATGTTACTCAACTTCTACTTCCCGTTCCTTAATGGGCTGGGCAGAGAGAAACAAGTGTCTAACAAAACGATTCTTTTATTATACAAGGTTAATACGAGAGGCATTAAATTAAACCACATATACTATAATTGCCTACATGTAATCCAAAACTATTAAAAAAAGGTTTACGACGAGTATACGAAAATACTTTTTTCAAACAAGTTAAACAGCGAAACAACATACTTTCTATCGGCTCGTACAGCAAACGGCAACCTCGTACGAGGTGAATGATCCCGGCCGGTCATAGTCGGCGATCAGCTGATATACAGCTTGAATGAAGTGAAAAGTTTTTAAAGAAATCCTGTTGCTAATTTAATGCTCCGATTGTTCTGATTCTTGTTGTGTAGCCTGGAAATGATACACTAAATATGTGGTTTCATTTAATGCCTCTCGCTTGTATCAACGCATTTATAGCATATGAGGCAAAAAAGCAGTTGGGTTACCTGATGTAAAGTGATCACCAAAGCCCACGGACATCCGTAACACCAGAGGTCTAACAGATGCGTTGCCGACCTTTAAGAAAAGAGCTTATTCTTTCCTTAAATGTCGTATCGAAATCGGATATACAGGTTTTTCTTGCTTCTATGATTCTTTACATACACGATGGTTGGAAAAACTCTTGATAACTCTTGAGCTTCAGACATTACGCTATCAATCTGACCATGGTATTTCAGTGTTGGTCTTCA
>LUGF01028937.1:0-14432 GCA_001625245.1 Calycopis cecrops | reverse complement strand
CCCAGTGGTTGTGTAAGGCCACTAGTATCTCTTTTGTTGACATCTCTATAGAGAAATCTAAGTGATTGGTGAGCTGAGCGATCGCCCTATCGGCGTCGCTCGGCCCTATCCTATCGAGGATGCCGTCGAGGTGGTTCGACTGTAAATTAGCGAGATTTTCTCGCAGAAGATTATATTAATCTATTATCTTTTTAGGGATAATGACATTGTCAAGGGGGCCAAAATCTAATAAGACTGGTCTGTGATCTGAATCTAACTCGTATAACGTCTTTATCTGCCCTAGGGCGATAGAGATGTTTTTAACGAGTGCTAAGTCTAATATGCTGGGACGTTGAACCAGCCCGCTATGTGCCACAGGCGCATGGCGGGTTGGGTCACGGGGGGCAGTGAGGGCTACGCCCTCTGACTCTATGAAATTGGCTAAGATATGACCGTTGCGATTTCGGATAAAATCGCCCCAGTCGGGATGGCGGCTATTAAGGTCACCTGCGACAGTGACGGGGTCATTGGGGTCAAACAGGGTTAAAAGGTCACTGTGAAGCAGTTGTTTAGAAGACGGCTGGTAAGCCGAGTAAATCGTGATATTGGGGTGACCAGTCATACAGAGCTTACAAGCGAAAACTTCCAAGTTCTGTAGAGTGGTGGGGGGATCGAGAGGGACACATTGAAGTGACCTCTTGTAATATATAGCAGTGCCGCCCATACGGCCTGTTATCCTATCGTTTCTAATAAGATTGTAATTTCTAATTTTGGGGTCTCTATTACTAGGTTTTAAAAAAGTCTCCTGCAATAGAAGAATATCGACACTGTGTTTTTCTAAAAACACACAGAGTTCGGCTCTCTTATAAGCCGTCAGTCCGTTCGTATGTGTGTGACTCAAGAAAAATACACAAGAAAGTCTTTAGACTGCATAATATTGAATGCACCTTGACCTATGTGGCACGTAGCGACATGCTGTTTAAATTGTATTATGTCTTCAGTGTCCATATCATCCAGTTGAGTGATTGAGATATAGTAATTTTATTTGGATGAATTGGCACCTTGTGAATCTCGCGTGGATTAGAACCAAGCTCTACAGCTTACAGAGGAGGGTAGCTATCCGAATCGCACGAGGATATCGCACAATAATTTACGAGGCAGCGACTGTGTTAGCAAGCTTCCCTCCTCTAGATATTCTAGCTGATATGGACACGAGGGTATACAGTCGCGTCCGAGCTCTGCGCCAGAGTAGCGAAGGTGTGCTAATAAACACAAGAGAAGAGTCCTTGTGACGTGGCGTGCTCAACTCTGTGAAGAGAGTTATGCACAAAAACAAGTTATGACGCGATTCTGCCCGTCTTCGAGGCCTGGATGAGGCGAAAGCGAAAAGTTACCTAACGATTTACAAAAATATTTACGGGACATAGGTGTTTTAGTGATTATCTGTGTAAGATCGGCCGTGAGGCGGCAGCTAATTGCTACCACTGTGAAGGAGGACAACATAACTTAGCAGTGTGCTCTGCTTGGAATGCAGAGATTGCAGGTTTTGATTGAGGAGATCGGAGAAGACCTCTCCCAGCCAGTTGTATAGTCGGCTATGTCGGATAACGAATCAGCGTGGAACGCTGTAGTATCTTCTGTGAGGCCGTCATGGTCTAGAAAAAGGATGTCGAGCGGAATCGCGAAAGAACCGATTCCACACACGAAGAAATATGGTATATAAATATGGTATATGACAACGATAGCACATATTAAAACTGTGTAAAATAAAATGTATTTATTTATGTCATATTAGTTTTAAATTAACTTAAAGATAAAATTATGTCAGATATTATTGTCACTCAGTTGATGTCACATATTTATGCTTCGAAAGATTATCACAATTATATGATGTACATTTTCATCACATAATTTTGATTGGTATCAAAATTATGTGTGAATATTAAAATATTGTAAAATAATAAGATGTCAGATATAATCGCTACCTATTTGATGTCACATATTTATGCTTCGAAAGGTTATCACAATTATATGATGTACATTTTCATTACATAATTTTGATAGAAGATATTAAAATAATGTAAAATAAAAATATGTCAGATATTATCGCCATCTAGTTTATGTCACATATTTATGCTTCGAAAGGTTATCACAATTATTTGTTGTACATGTTCACACATTTTGATGGGTATCAAAATTATGTGATGATATTAAAATAATGTGAAATAATATGTCAGATATTTTTGCCACCTAGTTGATGTCACATATTTACGCTTCGAAAGGTTATCACAATTATTTGATATACACTTTCATCAAGTAATTTTGATAGGTATCAAAAATATATGAAGATATTAAAATAATGTACAATAGTTGATGTCAGATATTAATGCCACCTCGTTGATGTCAGATATTAATGCTACCTAGTTGATGACACGTATTTATGTTTTGAAAGATTACTACAATTTTTTGATGCACATTTTCATCACATAATTTTGACGCCACTTGATTATGCTGCCTGATAATTATTATTGCCTAATTGGTAATCAGATATCTTTGCTGCGTACGCGTACTGCGTACTGCGTATGACAGATATTATTGTACTCGTTTTTGGGATAGATATTTTTGCCGACCTGCCCATAGTAATGTATTTATGCTCGTGACTGTATGTATGTATTAGGGCTTTCGAGAACCAGACGGGAAACTTAGAGTTTTTAGGATTTACGATAACTCATGAAACGAACACTCAGGTTTACAATATTTTTATGAGGGTTATTGTTATAATTGTATCTGATGATGAGTTATCGAAACCGGTCGTATTAAATGTAATGAGTGTGATATATGTGATGGAAAAGGGGTGCAAAAGAGAGTAAGCATATGTAGAGATTAAGCAATATAAAAAGATATTAACAAATGAATTATGTCCATCTACCTTCTCATTAATAATAAACTACATATTGAAAACTGATTCTAATACTTGTTATAATTTATTACTATTTAGGTATATATTATGTTGGATTATTATGTATGTGGGCAGTATATGTTTGTTGTCAGGCTTCAAGTATATGTGGGTTTTAAAAAATATACAACTCAGTAGTTTTAAAAAGTTTTAATAAAAATAAAAATGCCTCGATGAAGCATCTTTACTTCAATGTATTATCTCAATCTTTACCACCAGGGCCAAATGTAGCCCAGACCAGAAAGAACTGGTAAGAAAACTGTAGTGAACCATATACAGTAGCTAGGCACACACCACCATGTTAGTGTGCTTAATACCTGCGGGTTCAATTAAGACTGTAGTGATGTGCTTCTTTGGAGTACTGAATCCAGGGATCAGGATGGAAACCTGACCCCAATACACGGTTCCATTACGTGCTAGTAAAACTATATCTAAAGCTATGAGAGAAAGAAGGTACAAATTATAAAAAGTTGAGTATACACGGAATACATTCCATAGATAGTACTTTACTCCTAGTAATAACTAAAAAAACATTTTTTTTAATTAGAAATTAGTCTCCAATTTTCTTCTAATTAACCGCTTGACTATAAAATATAGTCGTGTCCACTTGTCTCGCAGTAACAACCTCTGCGGCAACGGTTTAAGATGTTATTACAAGTCATATCCTTCGGTAAGTACGATATTATTCGACTGCGACAGAAAAGGGGCTAATGATCGAGATCGAGAACCCAAACGAGCAGTGGGAACCATTTTCATAGCTACCGACGCCGATAGATATCTGATAGGTTTTTCCCTCCGATAACTCCTTTGAACCTTTAAAAACCTAAAAGTGATAACTAAATAGCTCTTTAATTTGTCCTTTTTTTAGGAGTTTTTGGGAGAAACGTCTCTTGTTATTGGTATTGTTGTTCCGAGATGCCGCCACTAACTGTTTAGAGACAATAGTCTCTTAGAGGTCCGTTCTCACTGTCAATGTGGCCAGTTCATTGACAATATACTCTGTATTCTACTCGTATACTTTGACTTTTCCCTTAAGGCGTACTTGTCTCGTCTCGCGACCATTGCCAATACAGGTTATGCAGACGCTGGTGGAAGAAGGACAACGGTCTAATTCGAATTTCCTTTCCAATGGGACACCAGAACCATGCATCAGACGAAACGCGACGAGTCATTAAGTATTAAGTAAGAGGTAAGCCACACGGCATGCTTGCATGCAGTCTAATTGGGCCGGCACGAACGGGGAGGTACCTCTCACTTATCAGATATCGGTATTAAGGTGACAGCTTTGCTGCCCCTCGAAAGATCTTCACCTTGTCGTGGTGAGGGAGCTTAGTTACCTTGACTTGAGCCAGCACGGTGAAGCCAAAAGGGATCCTAGGAGTGGACACTCCGAGTGGGCTTCCCCAGGGCCCGCACGGGGGGTTGCGGGAGGAGAGGTGTCCCGGTAAGTTGTTGCGACCAAACTAGGGCGCACCGTCAGATGAGTTGGCGGTGGGGCCGCTGAGGAGGAGGAGATGAGATGAGACTTATTGGCCACGTAATACCAGGACTGTGGTACAACCTACAGTCATCCAACTGAGTGGTCTCCTTTTTGGGCACTTGGTGTATTACACTGTTATGCATTGTCCCTTAAATGTAAAATCTTTATGTTATCTTTTATTTATTTTATTAGTCTTACTCAGTGTGGTATATCCCTTTGAATTAAGTCGTAGGCTAAGTTATCACAATTGTATTTTTTATTTTTCTCTTTCTTTTTAAATGGCTTAACGTATAACAGTGTAATATGTGTAATGTGTATGTACCTAAATATAGATTCTATTCTTGATGCGGTGTGTCATTGCCATCCTTTCTGTCCTTTGCGGCCGTTTGATGATTGGCCCTGGGTGGTGATCGGGGTCAGCCAATGTCGGAGGTCCTCCACTCATCCCTGTGAATAACAGATGGCGGCGTGGATTGATACCATAGGCGTGGCGTGCTCTTTTAGAGCATTGGGACCAGGGGTCAGGATGCGAGCCTGACCCCATTGCACGGTTCCAACATTGGAGTAGGGACTGTTCAAAGGCAGATGGACAGTCCCTAAAGAGAGGAGAAGTCTGGCCTTTTTACCGTTACCAAAAAAAAGATGAAAAAACGTTTCGTGGGTGTGTAAGTAATGTCATGAAAATAGCTCTGACAGCTCTTTTACCCCCTATACAATAAAAAACATCTTAGCTTTGTAGCAGTAAGTACTAAGCTAGTCAAAGCCTCCCAGATCTTGCCGGTGCCGCTATCATAATCATCAACAGCCTATATATAGACACTGGCCTCCTTCATGACTCAGATTCTTCTGGAAAGTCAACGTTTGCATATTCACGTCGTGTAGTTAACGGGGAACACTGGTGGCAAACCGGAGTTAACAGATGATGCTTAAGATATCTACCATCCCTCCTGCAGCCTGACAGTGATAAGCTAGCAGCTGTCTCAAGTCATCCACGGTCGTCCCGTCGCAGAGATCCCTCTCTGCAATCTATGGCTAACCGCTAACCATAAACCTACATGGCAGACAATTACTAATATTGTTGTTCGTTACTAGTCATTCTGGTGGCAGTGCAGGAAGCAAGCCTGGAAGCAGTTGATTATAATGGTTACCATTATGACCTAACAGACCCGCACGATCCAGTCGCTGAAGCAATCAATATGGCCATACAACCGAAATTAGTGGAACAGATGATGTTACGTCGTAGGCAGGAGGAACAGATGTTACCTGTTAAGAAATAGACCCTTTTTCTTGACTCGTATACTTCATCGAAATTGGGACAATAATAAAATAATAACTGACATATGAATTTGTTTTATTTTGCTCGAAACATTATTTTTTATTTAATAGAATAAAAATTAGTAAGAGGTTGTGCCGCATTGCATTCTTGCATGCAGCTGAATTGGGTCGGCATGAATGGGGAGTGTATTGAGTGGAAACTCCATGCTTGAAATGTTTTTAGTAAAGAAAATAATTTGAATTTGATATTAAGAACGAATGAGGATTTTGCTCTTTGACAGAATAAAAATTATTCTAGATCAGAATATCTTTTACAGCGAAATGGAATAGAAGTGAATTGAATCTTAGCTAGGGTTATATTTTATATAACCAAAAATGTATGCGTGCCACAAGATGAAATAAGAGAATATACGTTTAAATAAATCTATCCAAGTTTTATTAATTCTCACCCAGATGGGATAGTATAGCTAGGTCAGTAATTGCCAAGACAGGAAGCGGCATTACAGGAGGTACGTAACGCTTACACGAGATCTGCGCTAAAGACTTGTTCGCATTGGTCGAGTAGTTTAGTCGAGTAGCGAGTAATTTAGTAGCTAAACGTGTCTGAGCACCAAAAATTTAGTCGAGTAATTAGTCAAGTAATTTAGTCAAGTCGATAGATTTCACTCTATTTTTTTGGGTGAGTAGCACCCCTCGCCATGCGTCCGCGCTCACTCGATCGCCAGTGAACAGGTAGGAACGCGTCGATTTAGTCGAGAGACGAGTCCAAAGGTCGAGTTGAGCTGTCAAAGTATCCATAGTTTGTTTTCATTAATCTCATAAATTATTATTCCCCTAATAATATTATTATACTCTTTAATTATAAGTGAAGAGGTACACACATTAGCTGTCGTAAAAATGGCGTCTCGCTAGAATGAAGAGAAACCTATGAAATTTGTCTCCAAATATTTGGAAAACGAATGTTTAAGGAACATGAAGTCGCTACTTTATAAAAATAAACAAATGAAACAAAGTGCATATTTAAATTTAGAAATATAATTAAATATAGGTACTTACCCAGAGAAAAAGAAATTAAATTGAAAATAAAAAACATGAGGTTAGTAGGTAATTAATTTTGGGTAGTATTTAAACGAGTGACTGTAAATTAAAATTTAAGGTGTCAAAAATAATGAATTTAGCGTACAGCGTACAGAATTACTAAGTGAGCGACTGACTGCGAGCGACGAGAAATCAATAAAACAGCAACTTACAAACATCAATTTGAGCTGCTTAAAATACAAAATGAGAAACTTCATAATATTTGAGCGACCTAATAATTATTTGAGTGACAACATTAGGTCCTGCATTTTTTTCAATATTTGGTAAAATATTTATATATACTGAGCTGCATTTTATGTTAAATGAAGTGTTTTGAAAACAAAAACATATTTGAAAAATGTAATAGTGAGCAGTGATTTGTGAGCAAACATTTTATTTTTAAATTTGCGTATGAAAAAACTATTTGAGCTGTGTTTTGTAAGCACAAATTTTTTTTTTAAATTTGATTATGAAAAAACTATTTGAATAATAATAATAATAAATGCTGCTGGACCGGTTCAATCGAGGGTGTTCTTGGTGGCTATAACCGTTCCATACGATGAAAATTTCTTCGCCTTCCTCCATGGGCCACCGGCTACTTACACACTGCACGAAACGCGCCAACACAGCTGTCACTTCACGCCGGTCTCGTGTACGCGAGAGGTACTTCCTCGGTCGTGCCGGCCCAATTCGGCTATTGTATGACCGAATTGGGAAAATGTTTCATTCCCATGGGAAAACGGGTAAACTTATAAATGGCTTGACCGATTGGGTTGAAATTTTATATGGGTATTTCGATGGTTACCTGGATGGTAAAAAAATACAATTTGATTCGGTAGGTGGCGCTGTTGTCGGAATGTCAACTTCTAAACGGCTTGACCGATTGGGTTGAAATTTTATATGGGTATTTCGAAGGTTACCTGGATGGTAAAAAAATACAATGAGATCCGGTAGGTGGCGCTGTTGTCGGAATGTCAACTTCTAAATCGCTTGACCGAGTGGGTTGAAATTTTATATGGGTATTTCAATGGTTACTTGGATGGTAAAAAAATACAATTGGATCCGGTAGGTGGCGCTGTTGTCGGAATGTCAACGGTTAAGGTCTTAAAACGAGTCGCCTCAATTTGATAATTCTGTGAATTGGGGGAGCTAGAGGGGGCTAATGTAAAGTGGAATCATGCAGTTTTGGCTGCCGGAGATGCGCCGAATTGAAGAAAAACTGTTTTTAGGTAAGAATTACTAAGCCGCATTTTTTTCACAAATAACCTGAAATCGAGTATTCCGTGAGTATGGGAGGCTTAAGGATGTTAATATCTATTAACATAATACAGTTTTAGTCGCCAGAGCTCTGCCAAATATTTTGTCTTTACATTAAGAGTTTTTTTTATGACTTGCTGACTGCATATGACACACGTAAAATTGCCTGAAGGCGAGATATGCGCTACACTCCGTTCGAAATAAGCGAAATAGGATTTGCTAATCCACTGGACTCGCTCGCTTCGCTCGCTCGTTGTGTATAATCATAGTCTAACATAACCTAACCCATCCGAGTATGATTCTAAAAATCACACTTTGGCTATTAACACCTCCCACACTCACTAATACTCACGAATATTCGATTTCAGGTCATTTGTGAAAAAATACTGCTTATTAACTCTTTCCTAAAAACCTTTTTTTTCCTATCCGCGAAAAGCCGGCAGCCAAAATTGCATGATTCCACTTTAGACGAGCCCCCTCTAGTTCCCCCAATTTACAGAATCTTCAAATTCAGGCGAATCGTTTTAAGACAGCGTCCATGTCAACTTCTAAACGGCTGAACCGATTGAGTCGAAATTTTATATGGGTCTTTCGATGATTAGCTGGATAGTAAAAAAAATAATAGGATCCGGTAGGAGGCGCTGCTGTCGGAATGTCAACTTCTAAAAGGCTTGACCGATTGGGTTGAAATTTCGTTGATTCGTTGATTCGTCGCCTTGCCGCGCGCTATTCAAATTCGCGCGCAGCGAACAATCTGTAGTTTTCATTAAAAAATAATATCAACATAAAAAACACAACACCTCAAATAGATTATCAGTCATCCAAACAGTAATAAAGCAGCTCACAAAACGTAGCTCAAACTGAACTTTATAGCAGTTCGTTATGTAAAACTTCATTTGGAAAAAACGTCTCCTAACTTAATATTAACGTTGCCCGCTTTGTATTTCTAGTCGCTCACTTAGTATTTTTAGTCGCTCACTTAGTAATTTCGTCGCTCAGTTAGATTGTAATATGTGAAATGGATTAATCGCAGCTCACTTTTTGAAAGCTCGTTTTGAATTTTATTATTAGCCAATATTCGTCTTTAGTTTAGTTTATCTTTCGCTTACTTATTTTTTTACCGCTCAAGTTATTAATACAGTACCTTATCATCAGTCGCTAAGTTATTTTTTATTCGCTCGTTTTATTATTCCCCATTAATTTTATTTCAAAAGCATATTATTTTAATTATGATAACCGTTGCGTTTTACGTTGTTCATCTTGCTGATCTCAAATTACTTATGAACTGTACTCGCTCAAGGTGCGAATGACATTTGGTCGAGTCGAGTAGTTTAGCTACTAAATCGATGCTCTACTAGACTATATTACTCGACCAATGCGAACCAGGCTTAAGCGGCAGCCGTGCTGTCGCTTTTCGTGCGGTTTGTAAGTAGTCGGTGGTCCATGGAGGTGGGTGGAGAAATGAGGGCAGCGCATCTGTATAACCTCTATGCCGATGTCTATGGGCGTCGGTAGTCATGAAAATGGCTTTGACCGTACACCGCAAAAAAAAGAAAGAAATAAATTATACAATGCTTCATTAACACGTTCACTGCGTAACGAACCGTAAAGAACTTTCAACTGGTGCGGTTGAGGTCTAATCTGCCCAAGCCCTTCCTCTGTGATAGTGATGTTGAGGTCGATTTGACCTCATATTTATATGGTTATATTTATCCTTCGTAAGTTTGCCTAGACCAAGTTTAGGTACTTTTTTATGTGGTATTATATTTTTCAGAAAATGTTTAAAGTTCTTACAGCTTCACCCTTGGATCCGACCTTTGGTTCCGGAAATAATACTAAATATTTTTTGAGGTCTTTTAGGCCTCAAAGCGTAAGGAATTTCATCTAAGACTAGTGAAGACACTTATCGGCAAAATTATCGATAAAAAAGTCAACATCTCATTGTCTCAAGATTGATTTTGAGATATTGTACCTAAGAAAACTCAATCATCTCATCGAGTATGTATATATTAGATTTGTAGATTAGATTAAAGTATATTAAATCACAATTTAAAGCAAAACTCTCATTTAAATACTTTTTGAGAGATTCTTGTCAGCTGATTATTTAATAGTTTCAATTGTTTAAAATCTCAAATACTGCTGCTACATTTATTTATATTGTCATTTGATTAAAAATAATAATTATTATTTTCAAGTTTAAAGTGTAATGCAACGAAATCTTTTTAATTTACATCACTAAAACCTAAGCGTGATTTAAATTATCGCCCGTATTGCATTTGCAGTCTTTATATTTGTAATGATACAATAAATAAATAACACATTAAACTCCCGTACTTAGAATACCTAATGTGTACGTAAAGGCGCGTGGTTCCGTATCGATAACAATGACAGCACTAAAGTCTGGCTATCCACTCTGCGCGCCGCCCTCCGCGTCCCCCTCCTTGAGGTTTAAAAAAGCCTCAATCCGCACAGTGCAGAAAAAATCAAATCAAATCAAAAATATTTATTCATCATAGGATATTTAAATAACACTTCATGATTGTCAATTTTTTTTTTAAATGCCAAAACTTATGACGTCAGAAAATTTACTTAGAGATAAGTTTCACAGGAACACAGAAAGGAAGAAGTTACCAGTGCGTTTGAGGCTTATTTAGACCTCAAACATTTTTTCGGTACCAACGAGCCCGAGTTTTAAAACTGTATAAAATGGTATATTTGCCTTTATCATACGCCATGTGGTTACACGGTAAGAGCTCCCGCACGAGAGAGAAAACACGAACTTTCAGCCCCGCACTGGCATCAAGTCGTGTTTGAGGTCGATTTGCCTCAAGCCTCAGTGAACGTGTTAAACAATAAAAACAAAATGAAACAGATAACATTATATTATATAGAAAAGAACAATTTGTTATACATGCGTGCATAGTGTGAGGAGCACTTAATGTGAGGAGTACAGAAATGAACGTCATAGCATATAAATTGAGCGTTTGTCGATCATAAACGAGCAGTCGAAACCATTTAGTGGCTAACCCAGGCCCAGGAACATCCACGTCATTTCATTGGTATTTTTTTATTTTGATATCGACTAGACTTAATATAATTATGTAGTAATCTATGGCCCTGACGTTGAAAAGATTTGTAAAATTCTGATTATAACTAAAGAATAGAATTCTAAAGAATAGAATAGATATAATAATAATAATAATAATAATAATATAAGTTTTTTCGATATCATCTGTCGAATACGTCATAACGCAAAGCAATATTTATCAAGTTTAAGGCATAATTGATTTATGTGTGCCTTCCAGTTGCAATAGGGAATATGCGTATGATTCAAATAATGATATTTTTTTTTATATGTAAAGTCTTTTCCTGTAGATGTGCGTACGTATTAATATTTTTTTGTATAATTTTGTTTTCAATCAGAAAATAATTATTGAAAAGTGCAAAAATTATGCGGGAAGATTAAATTAGGTGAAACGCACGCCATTGGTCGGAACGAATTGTGACGTCAAAGTTCGTAAAGAACATCATTGTTCACGAGCATTGGAGCATTGCCATTGGTGGTTGTTATGATGCGTGACGTCATGTCAGCGCGGCAAAATGACGATCGTTTAAAAAGTTGTTATCGGCCTACTAATTTGAAACATTTTTTTTGAACTTAATATTGTTTTTTCAGCGCTGATATTTTTTTTACATTAATGTAATTATGTAAATTATCATTTAAAAATATAAAAAAAATACATGCATATTCCCTATTCTTATCTACAACTAGCTTCCGCCTGCGACTTCTTCTCGTCGTCTTCGCGTGGGTGGTTTTTTTTTTTTTTTCTACGTATTTTTCCAGGATAAAAAGTATCCCATTTTATGCCTAGGATAATAAGGTATAATTATACCAAGTTTCATCGAAATCGATCCGTTAGTTTTTCGCGATGGCTGAACATACAGACAGACAGACAGACAGACAAACATTTTTTTAATCGCATATTTGGGTTTGATATCGATCCAGTAACACCCCCTGCTATTTATTTTTTCAATATTTTCAATGTACAGAATTGACCCTTCTACAGATTTATTATATCGTACGTATAAGTAGATATAGATATAGATTACACCTGAAAAAGATCGAAATCAAAATCAAAATATTTTTATTCAAAATAGAATTTAAAAAATTGCTTTTTGAACGTCAAAAATTTATTTTATTTTAAAATTGAATAAAAAAAGTTATATGAGATATCAATTAGGTTTTATCTTTATTTGATGACATTATGTGTGTAATTCACACATCATTCAAATGGCCGCCTGGCCGCCGCGGCTTCGCTCGGGGCCGCGTAATTGGGAGGTCTAGTTTTCGATGACTTTGGCGCATAAATCAGGCTTAATTTGATCGATAGAATCGATTGTGTTGTCTTTAAGGGCCGCGATGATTTCGGTTTTTATGCGACTCAAGAAAACTACACAAGAAACTCTTTAGACTGTATAATATGGAATGCACCTTGACCTGTGTGGCACGTAGCGACATGCTGTTTAAATTATATTATGTCTTCAGTGTCCATATCATCCAGTTGAGTGATTGAGATATAGAAATTTTATTTGGATGAATTGGCACCTTGTGAATCTCGCGTGGATTAGAACCAAGCTCTACAGCTTACAGAGGAGGGTAGCTATCCGAATCGCACGAGGATATCGCACAATATCTTACGAGGCAGCCACTGTATTAGCACGCTTCTCTCCTCTAGATATTCCAGCAGATATGGACACGAGGGTATACAGTCGCGTCCGAGCTCTGCGCCAGAGTAGCGAAGGTGTGCTAATAAACGCAAGAGAAGAGTCCTTGTGACGTGGCGTGCTCAACTCTGTGAAGAAAGTTATGCACAAAAACGAGTTATGACGCGTTTCTGCCCGTGTTCGAGGCCTGGATGAGGCGAAAGCGAAAAGTTACCTAATGATTTACAAAAATATTTACGGGACATAGGTGTTTTAGTGATTATCTGTGTAAGATCGGCCGTGAGGCGGCAGCTAATTGCTACCACTGTGAAGGAGGACAACATACCTTAGCAGTGTGCTCTGCTTGGAATGCAGAGATGCAGTTTTTGATTGAGGAGATCGGAGAAGACCTCTCCCAGCCAGTTGTATAGTCGGCTATGTCGGATAACGAATCAGCGAGGAACGCTGTAGTATCTTCTGTGAGGTCGTCATGGTCTAGAAAAAGGATGTCGAGCGGAATCACGAAAGAACCGATTCCACTAGTCGCATACGTCGACGCCAGATAGGCGCCTTAAATCAATGGAGGCAATTGGACCCCTCACACAGGAGTCGCAGACCTATGGTGTAGAGAAGAAATATGGTATATAAATATGATATATAACAACGGTAGCCCATATTAAAACTGTGTAAAATAAAATGTATTTATTTATGTCGTATTAGTTTTAAATTAACTTGAAGATAAAATTATGTCAGATATTATTGTCACTCAGTTGATGTCACATATTTGCTTCGAAAGATTATTACAATTATATGATGTACATTTTCATCACATAATTTTTATTGGTATCAAAATTATGTCTGAATATTAAAATATTGTAAAATAATAAGATGTCAGATATAATCGCTACCTATTTGATGTCACATATTTATGCCTCGAAAGGTTATCACAATTATATGATGTACATTTTCATTACATAATTTTGATAGAAGATATTAAAATAATGTAAAATAAAAATATTATGTCATATATTATCTCCATCTAGTTTATGTCACATATTTATGCTCCGAAAGGTTATCACAATTATTATTTGTTAAACATTTTCATCACATAATTTTGATTGGTAGCGAAATTATGTGATGATATTAAAATAATGTAAAATAATAAGATGGCAGATATTATTGCCACTCAGGTGATGTCACATATTTATGCTACGAAATGTTATCACAATTATTTGATGTACATTTTCATCACAACATTTTGATTGGTATCAAAATTATGTGATGATATTAAAATATTGTAACATAACAAGATGTCAGATATTATCGCTACTGTAATGCCTCTGTAATGCTTTCCCCGGGATTACAATCACTGACCTAGCTAACACTGTCTCATCTGAGTTACAAATCAAAAAACTTGGACATATTTAATTATATATGAACTAGCTGCGCCCCGCGGTTTCACCCGCGTAACTTTCGATCCCGTGGGAATATCGGGATGAAAAATAGATGTTGGCCGATTCTCAGACCTACTCAATATGCTCACAAAATTTCATGAGAATCGGTCTAGCCGTTTCGGAGGAGTATGGCAACGAAAACTGTGACACGAGAATTTTATACAAGGTTAAATGTAATTAACGCAAGACTTTGTAAGGTTACCACTGTATGGTATTAGTGGGCCTTACTACAAGACTAGGAAAGGTCGTT
>LUGF01028931.1:51803-62742 GCA_001625245.1 Calycopis cecrops | reverse complement strand
CTCGCCGCGTCGCAAGACGCGTCGCAAGACGCACCGCTGTAGCTGTGGCATAGCTGTAACACCAACTCAACAAGCGGTTGCGATGAATTGGGCCGGCGCGAGTTTTAAAATATTATTACAGAAATACATATATTATGTACCTATACATCATATGTTATATAATATACATCTATGACCTAGACAGGATTCGAATCCGTGTGCACAGGCATATAGTTATGGCTAGCGGAATTACTAACCGTTCTAACGCACGAAACGATGTCACTTCACGGCTGTATTATGAGAGCGAGGGGTACTCCCCAGGTACTTCCAGCCAGATTTGGCTGCAATGCAGCAATGGCACTAACTCTTACAAAAAAGGATTTAGTTTCACGAACAAAACTTTTTGTATGAACCCTTTGATTTTTTTGTACGACTACAACGAAAAATATTATTGAGTTTAATGTGTCCTGTCCATTCTTTCTAAGGTCTATGAATAGCGATCATCAAAATAATTATTCTATAACCAAGCATCAAATACATTGTGCCAATAAATGACGTAAATTTAGCGCCATCTATGAAAAAAATTGGCGCATTTGATCTGCAACATCATATTAGTTTGCGGATTTGCCGTATGTCCAAAGAGTGGCGCTCAATTATTGAATGTTTAAATTATATTTAGTGGGCGTGGCTTAAACTTCATTTTCCCAAGGTCATTCACAATATTCAGCGCCTTAAGCTCGTGACTTTGTGTGGCGCTAAGAAGTACGAGCTAGCGTTGTTCCAATTTTCTGTGCTACGCACCTATAGCATGTTTGCTGAATGCTGACGCAAACTCATAAAACTTTTCACTGTCAAACGCTGCTAAAGTTTTGTCTTAAAAAAAATATGTTTCCCGCACACCTTACTGTGTTTTCAAATTTTATAATCATATTTTTTATGCAAGCTTTTTACTAAATAAAGTGTATGGACCAACATATTTAGTGTATGTTGACATGAACCTCATTAAGCCTTCTCAGATTTTAACGAAAGATATAAAATGAAATTCGATGTTAAATTGTATCAAATCAAAACACGAGCAAAATTATTTTTAGTTTTTCTCTCTAGTAGTTCTCACGTCAATTCAATCATCGACCACTTCGTATTCCAACACACGCGTCGTTTATAAGTAATAAACTTGTATTACATCAGCTTATGACACAGAAATAGCACAAAGAAATAATCTACAACAAAGCAATATCTCAATTCGTTACGGCGGTGACAAACCATATCTTATTAGGCTCACGTACACAGTTCAATTGAATTTTATAAAAACACATTTGGGCGCAAACGCGGAACGTTCACACTACTGCATCTTGTTAGTATATTTCTGTGATATCTACTACAATTATGCAATATCGAAAACTTAATGAAAACAACAACAAAAACGCTATAAGGGTCAATTCACACCAAAAGCGCGGCGAAGGGCAGCGAAGCGGAGCGCAGTTTATGTGTCCATATGACTTTCAACTTTATGACAATTACAATAATACTTATTATCGCATAAGAAACTCTAACGAGACGCGCGGATTCCCGCGAATGCTCGAGCAGTCGCTGGAATCCGCGCGGAAGTCGCGAGAATTCGATAATAAGTACTATAGTAATGAAAATCAAGTTTCAATTCATATGACACTGAAAGTGCGCTCCGCTTCGCTGCCCTTCGCCGCGCTTTTGATGTGAATTGACCCTAATATACATATTTCTATAATAGGTATGGTAAGTCCGAGTCGGACGCACACATCGGGGGTCCGTACTAACGAGAGCTAGAGGTATAGAGCCAAGCACAAATTTGATCATGTCTAAGTTTACGCGAATATTACTACAATAAAACAACGATAACGGATTTTATCGCGGTTTATTTGATTATTTTACAGGCCCGACGTTTCAGAAGCTTTACATCGACCATGGTCACGCGTGGACTGTTTAATTAATCATTTTATAGGCCCGACCTTTCAGAAGCTTTACATCGACCATGGTCACGCGTGGACTGTTTATTTAATTATTTTACAGGCCCGACCTTTCAGAAGCTTTACATCTACCATGGTCACGCGTGGACTGTTTATTTAATCATTTTACAGGCCCGACCTTTCAGAAGCTTTACATCGGCCATGGTCACGCGTGGACTCTTTATTTAATCATTTTACAGGCCCGACCTTTCAGAAGCTTTACATCGACCATGGTCACGCGTGGACTGTTTATTTAATCATTTTACAGGCCCGACGTTTCAGAAGCTTTACATCGGCCATGGTCACGGGTGGACTGTTTATTTAATTATTTTACAGGACCGACGTTTCAGAAACTTTACATCGGCCATGGTCACGGGTGGACTGTTTATTTAATTATTTTACAGGCCCGACGTTTCAGAAGCTTTACATCGGCCATGGTCACGGGCGGACTGTTTTTTTAATCATTTTACAGGCCCGACCTTTCAGAAGCTTTACATCGGCCATGGTCACGCGTGGACTCTTTATTTAATCATTTTACAGGCCCGACCTTTCAGAAGCTTTACTTCGACCATGGTCACGGGTGGACTGTTTATTTAATTATTTTACAGGCCCGACCTTTCAGAAGCTTTACATCTACCATGGTCACGGGTGGACTGTTTATTTAATTATTTTACAGGCCCGACCTTTCAGAAGCTTTACATCGTCCATGGTCACGGGTGGACTGTTTATTTAATTATTTTACAGGCCCGACGTTTCAGAAGCTTTACATCGGCCATGGTCACGGGTGGACTGTTTATTTAATTATTTTACAGGCCCGACGTTTCAGAAGCTTTACATCGGCCATGGTCACGGGTGGACTGTTTATTTAATAAATTTATTTTACAGGCCCGACGTTTTAGAAGCTTTACATCGACCATGGTCACGGGTGGACAGTCCAATCGTGACCAAGGTTGCTGTAAAGCTTAACCCATTCAAGCGTTTCCGAAAAAGGGCCTCCACTGACGTACATACAGACGGACATAAAAATGATCCTATAAGGGTTTCGTTTTTCTCTTTGACATACGGAACCCTAAAAACTTAAATAAATAAAAACGTCTCTCTTTATACACTTACTTAACTTGTTACGAATTACCTGGTTAAATAAACTAACTACAAATGTCGGTTGCAGGGTCCGGCTAGCAACAATTACCTAATAAAAAGAATTTATGTGTACTTGCTACTAGCCACTTGACTCTTTAGGGAGCCTGTTCAGATTAAGCGTTTTACGCGCGAGCCCATTCGCGGATTGCCGAGATACTTGGGCTACAATCTACATAATATTATATCCCATCCAGGTGTGTCACTCGCCATGTCAAGTAGGTACTCGGGCGCCGTTGTTGATTCTAGAACGAAGCGCGAGTCGACTCGCGCGTATAACGCTTCATCTGAACAGGCTCTAATAGTAACCTGTGAAACCAGACTTTAAATTTTTTACTTCTTCATCTCCAGAGGCTAGGTAGACTATTAGAACTACAAATTGAATACGGGTGTACTCATATAGATTATTCATCCTACTTCCTTCTAATATTATAAATGCGAAAGTTACAAACTTTCGCATTTATAATATTAGAAGGAAGTAGGATGTTGCTGTTTGTTTGTTGTTTATTTGTTTGTTTGTTACTCCTTCACGCAAAAACTGTTGAACTGATTTTTATGAAATTTGGCACACACATAGAGGGTAACTTGGATTAACAAATAGGATAGTTTTAATTCCGAAAAAATGTTCCTATATTTGATATAGCTGCGATTTCACCCGCGTAAATTTCGATCCCGTGGAAAATAGAAAATTATTCCATGACATCGCGTAGGAACATTTTTTCGGGATGGGAGTTACCATCTATGTGTGTGCCAAATTTCATGAAAATCGGTTCAACAGTTTTTGAGTGAAGGAGTAACAGACAAACAGACAAACATACAAACTTTCGCATTTATAATATTAGTGGGATTTTAGGATAGGGCAGTTCTATGCAGGAATGAAGTGATAATGGAGTGAAGGAGAGATAGATATGCATCAGTGCGTCATCGTGCATAAGAGGATGTTATTAGCCGCATCCACACCGGACGATCCAAAATGGATCGGCGATCCCGCGATCCGCGATCCAAGATCGTGATGCGTGGAGCGTGGATCGTTCTAGGTCGATCCAACAGAAATCTTTTGCGATCCTGACTGGCTGCTCCAAGGCGCTCCAGCCGATCCATACTGATCCATAATTCAGTTGAAATTTTGTCTGGCTATGGAGTCACGTGCAACGACGGCGACGAATAGCCGTAGCAGCAGCAAGCTACATTTTACTTGTATATTTACGGCAAAAATTAATTATAATATAGCCACCTGACAAAGACTTCATTTTTTTCTTTATTTCCGTTGTTGGAATACTATCCATTTGCCGACTAATTTTCCGCCAGGCATCTTCTCTTACACCTCTATTTGTATAATAGCCATCATTAGGATCCCATAAACATTTATTCTCCCTATATAGGGAAAATAAACGTATACATTGTGAGTTATCCATAACGGCGGTTCACGCGATCCTCGCAACCGTCCAGACCGCGCGCGCCAAGCGGCTGAGGCACCTTTGTGCGTGACCAAAAAACCGACAAGAAATGGATCGCACGCGGCGAGGAGCGCGCGCTCCCCGCCGCGCACATGGATCGCGCGCGGCACGTCCACACCTCTCGCTCCATGGAGCGCGCTCCATGCCGCGCGCGTTTGGAGCGCTTTGGATCGTCCGGTGTGGATGCGGCTAATGGGCGTCGGCAGAAATTTTTACTTAAACATATTGTCTTTCAAGCAATGAGCAAGGATAGTATTTTTAGATGCCTAATATTTTTTTGTATAACCTTAAAGAGCTTTTACTAATAAAGCGGTGGATTCCGAAGAAGCCTCGCAGGTTACAGATATTCGCTATTGTTTAACAAACCTAATTAATACGTCTAATTAGTGCTGTTTTGTAACGTTTCTCATAGACAAAAAGCAGTATTACAAATACAGTTTACCTGATGTAATCGCAGGTACAGATAGATACAAGAGATTAGTATTTGTAAAGTTGAAAAATTAGTCTACGTCTTACGCAAAATGGCAAATAAATGAGCGCAGTTATAAGACATTCTCATTGTAATCTTCGGACTTATAAATGCGAAACTTTGCATTTTTTTTTAATTTTTTTTATGATATAGGAGGGCAAACGAGCAGCCGGAGCCATTTTCATGACTACCGACGCCCATAAACATCCGCATAGAGGCTATACAGATGCGCTGCCCTCCTTTGTCCTCCCACCTCCATGGGCCACCGGTTACTTACACACCGCACGAAACGCGACAGCACAGCTGTCACTTTACGCCAGTCTCGTGTAAGCGAGAGGTACCTCCCCGGTCGTGCCGGCCCAATTCGACTGCATGCAAGCATGCAGTGTGGCACAAGCATGCAGTGTGGCACTACCTCTTACCAAATGTTATGTATGTATGTATGTTTGATAATAGCAATAACTATGAATTTGTGTGAAGTTTGGTACTTATACGTATAGAATAACTGTCTAGTGGAGCATGTGCGGCCACAATCGTCACTCGTGACGTTACTGGTTTCGAATCCCGGGTCGGACCAAAAAGTGTTATTGGGATTTTTCAGTTTCTAATACTCCCGGACTCCCGGAGTTAGGAAGATGGCGGTGTTACACCCCGTATCTCGGAGACGGGTGGTCTTGCGCCTGATTCCTCCCCGAAAGTGTCGGATTGTCGTCCCATTATAATAGGAGAATAAGGGAATAGAGAGTGCACTTATATCACTGTGCACAAATACTTGTGCACTATAATTATGTCCCGTGCAGATGGCTCGTCCATATAGAGAAGCTTCACCGTGGCCGATATTAATTTAGAACGACAATAATATAATCATTATAAAATAACATAAAAACTTCTTTTTATCCTGAAAAATAAAACTACTAAATTATTAAAAGAGGTTTTGAAATGAAAGATAATTTTTATTTGTATTTATAATGATTGACATTGAATGAAACAGTAACATATTTAAACAAGGGATAATAAACAAGAAAGACCAAAATTGCTGAGGATAGCTGAACATCCCGTCCGCCTGCCTCTTCCGTTAACTACAAGATATTATGTACCCTTGCATTATAAATTAACAAACAAAAAGATTGAATCGTTGTTATAAACACAACAATAATGTTGAATGCTATTAGATTTATTGTGTAACAATGCATCTAAATTACTTATTTATTACTTTAACTAATTAATGTAATTATTAAGTAATTAAACGTCGTTCGCCTAGTATTTTGATAACAGTTCCTTTTTTGTTAAAAGAATGAAGATTTTCGACTCACGTTCGTTGTGTTGATAGTAAAAGGTTGTACGCATGTATTAGTTAGTATTAGCTGAAATGGTCGGCACGACCAGGAACATAACTCTCGCTTACACGATACCGACGTAAAGTGACAGCTATGATGTCGCGTTTCGTGCGTTCTGCTGTGTGTAAGAAGCCGGATTCCATGAGTAATGAGGAAGAATGGCAACGCATGTGTATAATCTCTCTCTCTCTCTATCTCTCTAACGTTCATGAAAATGGCTCTAACTGCTCGTATGCTCGTATGCTTCATGATTGACAAGATAAATTTGGAAAGCGAGGCGGGGTGTGAAACGGTGACATGCACGCGTGGGCACTTTAATTGAGCTGTTACTTTAAACATTATGTGACTTATTGCTTACGTGCTCGCGCTCGTGTTGTCAGAACTCGGAAGGTTTACTATAACCCTGACTCCAGGTTTAGTCTGATCCCCTCAGAAACACTTTAATAAAATCCATTTCAATTAGTATGCTTTAGATGAGTACAGACAGCAATTGTTAAAAAGGTGTGTTGTCCTCCTCCCTATTTCTGTCCAATTGGCCAATTGGACCGGAAACTCACAGACAGCACAAAACACGTAATAGCTATCACTTTACGGCAGTGTAATGTGGGCGAGATGTTCCACGCTCGTGCCGCGCCGGCCCAACGGGGCTGCAAGCACTACTTTTTTTTTTTTACCGTATAGGAGGGCAAACGAGCAGTCGGAGTCATTTTCATGTCTATCGACGCCCACAAACATCCGCATAGAACCTATACAGATGCGCTGTCCTCCTTTCTCCTCCCACCTCCATGTGCCACCGGCTACTTACACACCGCACGAAACACGACAGCACAGCTGTCACTTTACGCCAGTCTCGTGTAAGCGAGAGGTACCTCCCCGGTTGTGCCGGCCCAATTCGACTGCATGCAAGCATGCAGTGCGGCACTACCTCTTACCAAAACTACTTCTTACTACCTACCTATCTTGCTCATATTTACTTCTAATCTACATAATCTATCTATACATATAATAAAACAGTAAAATCCGTGTGTCTGTACATTGAATATATTTACAACTAATTGGGGGCTATGTTAAATAGTGTTAGAAGTTACAACACTTCTAATATCAATCAATATTTTTTAATTTATTTGTCTGTTTGTTCAGGCTAATCTCCGAAACTACTGGACGAATTCGAATGAAACTTTTTGTGGTGTATAGATACTAAGCCTTGTCGACATCTAGAACACTTTTTACTGCGGGAATATCGCTTATTCCTACGGGAAATTCAGTAATTTATACTTTTCACTTAGGTACTGATTATAATAGAACTAGGCTACGCAAACGAAGACACGGGCACCAGCTAGTGTACCATATTTACATCTACATTGTTAAATTTAAGTTATTTAAAATAGATTGTAATGTAATGTGCTTTAAATTTACGTCCACCTGTCCAGGGTAATCGTTAGGCATACAGTCAGTAATGATGACCATCACATCTAATGATGCTGAGTGACAGTAAGGACATCCAAATGTCAATAAATATATTACGTAGCATACACTCACTGGCCCATCTAGTTGTGCAGGTTCCCATTGAGGTCCCGGTTAGTTGAGTAAACTACAACTTCAGTGTCATAAGTTCCGGTTAGAAGTAGGTAATTAATATGGAGGCAGTGGAGTAACTACAGGGTGGCAAGTCTCGGCAAAATGATACACGACCATCTGTAATTTATGACATGTTTATGCAAATAAATTAAATTGAATTGAATTGAATTCCACGGGCCCCAAGCTTGAAGGGGCCACCGGCCAGAGGAGAAGTAGGGGGCCCATCCGATGAATTTAGCACGGGCCTCAAGCGGTACGGTTACGCCTCTGATGGAGGATATGATTGTAAAGATTAAGGTTTTAGTAAGAGGTAGTGCCACACCGCATGCTTGCATGCAGCCGAATTGGGCCGGCACTACCGGGGAGGTACCTCTCGCTTACACGAGACCGGCGTGAAGCTGCGCTGTTTTCGTGCGGTGTGTAAGAAGCCGGTGGCACATGAAGGTGGGAGGTGAAAGGGAGGCAGCACGTCTGTATAGCCACTATGCGGATGTCTATCAGCGCCGGTAGTCATGAAAATAGCTCCGACTGCTCATTTGGCCCCTATAACATAAAAAAAAAGAAAGGTATGGACAAGCTACTTAACACTATAATTATCAGATATTTATTCTTATTGTACTGTCCAATTGGCACCGAATCTTTTTTGACATTAACTCCTGTGCAAGCTAAGACAAGTCTCATACTGCTTTATCTGATTGCTACAAGTGCTAGGGCAACGAGACTGGTTTTGGTTGGCTCCGACACCTTGTTTGCCCCTTACTTTTTTTTTTTTTTTTTAGGTAGAACTATGCTTGGGCTGAAAGCCAGTGCAGCTTCATCGATATGAGTGGCGAGCACCCTGGGGTTAGCTCAAGCCACTGTATTTGTGGTCGATGGGGGGCTGACCCCCCCTTCTTTCCCAGCTACTGGGAGAAGCAAACCGGACTATTGCGATTAATAGGTTATACTATTATTATCTTGGCCGAGGACAGCGGGTGTCCTCTCCCCACCTCTAACGGAGGGGAGCAGCTCGCGCGCGGCAGCTAAAAAGTGGCCGACACGGGTCATGAGCTAGAAGAGCTCTATGAGCTATTATGACTGGGGGGCCCGGACCGCCCCTCCACCTCCCCTTACTATCAATACCTCGTGATCGCGGCGATAAGCAATGTTTACAGAAACTAAAATATGTATTGCAGTTCACGAAGGCCCCGACTCCCGATCTGTATCTATTCGGTTTACAGACAAAAGTAACTTCTAATTAATTATTGCCCAACTCTGTGTTAGCGGGTTTGAGCAATATCCTCACTTGATTATTGTATTGATAATAATTGTTGGTATATGCTGGAAATATACAGTGGGGTCTCTTGATAGTAAGACCTGATTACCATTGCCCATGATCAGCAAGCAATGGGCATCACCTGCCTACACATTCCCAAGCAATGATGTTTTACAAAATTTCCCCTGCTTTAGAAAAAAATAAAAATGAAGGTTTGGGATAAAATGTGCTTGATTTTAAGAAAAAGAAAAACAAAAAAAAATAGAAAGGCTCCTTCAACACATACAGACAGTACTGCTGGTATTGAATAAGGGAAAAGTAAAGAAAGAAAGAAAGAAAGAAAGAAAAACATTTATTCGGACACAATACAAGAGACACAAAGTGACAGCTGTGCTGTCGCGTTTCGTGCGGTGTGTAAGTAGCCGGTGGCCCATGGAGGTGGGAGGAGAAAGGAGGGCAGCGCATTTGTATAGTCTCTATGCGGTTGTCTGTGGGCGTCGGTAGTCATGAAAATGGCTCCGACTGCTCGTTTGCCACCCTTTACCATAAAAAAAAAAATAGACAACAACAACAGAGTATACACAAGATAACACATACTGACAATAACATTCTATTACATTAAGACATTAAGATAACATAAAGATAGCCTCAAGTAAGGACCAAAACGGTGTGATTCGGTATAAGCCAGGTCTCATGGTTAACATGCAACCTGGCACCGGTTTTCTTACTTCTTCCTACTTTATTTCTTCTAAGTACTTCCCCGGTCGTGACCAATTCGGCTCCTACTAAACTCTACAATAAATGCAATAAACAAAATGGCGAGGATCGTTTAGCCCAGCGTCAGCCGATAACTATGACAATCTAATAACACTCGCACAGCACAAGTGTCAATTATCTCGCAGTAGCCGTACACGCGACATTACAGGCCCGACATGAATTCCTTTTACTAGTTAAACCTTTGTGCGGACAACAAAAACACGACCGCATAACATTCCGAACCATAGTTCGGAATTACTAGCTGCGCCCCGCGGTTTCACTAGCGTAAATCCCACACGATCATTTGTTCGGGATAAAAACTATCCTGTGTTAATCCAAGTTACCCTCTCTGTGCCAAATTTCATGAAATGAATTTCGATTCAGCAGTTTTTGTGTGAAGGAGTAACAAACAAAGAAAACAAACAAGCTTACTTTCGCATTTATAATATTGGTAGGATAGTAATAAAGTCACATGACTCCCATTTGGTTTTTTAGCAGTAAGTTTAACAAGTCCCGGGATCGAGTCTCGCCTCACACAAAAAGAGTTAGAAATTTTTAATAATAGCCCGAATTAGGGAAGTCGTTGGTGTTACAGATTCGTGGTTCGAATGGTCTGTCCTGCGCCGCATTTCTTCCCCTGATTTCTTCCATGGGAATGGGAAAATCAGAGAATAGAGAGTGCTATTGTTTTTGCAAACACTCTAATGACGAGAGGGATTTGAATCATGGGTCTAAAGCAAAAAAATTTCATGAAATGAATTTCGATTCAGCAGTTTTTGCGTGAAGGAGTAACAAACAAACATACAGACTTTCAAATTTATAATATTAGTAGGATAGCTTATATATCTTGATAATGTTTAAATGAATTAGACTATAAAATGGTAGTTGAATACGTCTAATTAAACAAGTAACTCCGGTAGTAGTCCGGAGGTGTAGTAAATTCATCGGCACCGCTCTGTCTGTCTGTCTCATGCAGAGAGGCTCGAGGA
>LUGF01028931.1:18966-47947 GCA_001625245.1 Calycopis cecrops | reverse complement strand
CGTAATTCGCTCAATCTGGACGGGGTCTTACGCGCGACGTCGCGTGGGTCTCGTGTAAGCGAGAGATATCTCCCAGGTCGCGCATCCGCCGCGCCGAGCCGCCCAATTCAGCTACATGCATGCATACAGTTTACTAACTACCTTTTACTAACATAACATGCGAGCTATTTGACATATTTATTAACAACCGAATAACATCTGTGGGCGCCAGTACTCATTAAATATCCCCGACTGCTCGTCTGTCCCCTTATACTATAAAGGAAAAAAAAGGTTATAATACTTTGATGATGATATGACTTGTGTTATAGACATGATAGTAATCGGAAGAGTGTCAAAACTTCGAGGCAGCACATCGGTTACTGTTTGAGTATTGCAATAAATTATACGAGAAATCTTTTATATACGAGAATATGTGTAATAATATGTTATACTCTGATTAAAGCGCTTTCAGGGTTCCGTGTCTCAAAAGTAGAAATGGAGGTCCCTTGTGATCACTTATATTTTTGCATTTGAACCAGGAACCCTGAAAGCGTATCCGTACATTTGTCAAGTCCTTCTTTCTTGGGAATAGGATGACGTATAAAGCTGAAATTAGTATCCAATACTGTCGTTTTCATCTTTCAGAAATTAAACGTGTAAATCCAATAATTCCAATTAAAAGAAGATATAAAGTTTAAAAATTGTGCAAAAATTTCGAAACCTATATGTAACCTGTGTGCTGTTGTGTGTCTGTTGTTCAAATCCCGCCCAGGTTCATATTGTGTTTAAACAGGTCTATTTTTATAACATGAATCTTATATCTATAACATCCCTGAAATTTATAAAACATCCTATGAACGTAGAATGTACACTAGTTCGTTTGATAGTTGTTTGTCGATATCAATTTAATTGAAATCTTTAATTTTATATTATATATATTTATATTACCTATATGTTCAATTTTCTCCCCTTTATCTATTTTTTTATGACTCAAATAACTAGGACAAAATCGGCTTACCATATTAATACATAATATTTTAGAGACTCGAATCTTCTCTGACCTTCGTACAATATAGTACAGAAATCTATTAAATTGAAAGTTATATCTTAATAAAAAAAAATTTGCACAAAGTTTTTGTATTTTTTGTAAGTAGTTTATTTTATCCAAAATGTGTCACGTGTGCCCTGCATGAGCAAAGTAAAGTCATCTTCCATAAGTTGGCCCATGGATATAGGAAAAAAGAAGGTTAACGTATATCTGTATAATCTCTATTCAGCTGTTCATTCAATGAACAGGTTTTCCCATTTATTCTATTATCTCTTATTCATATTCAGGGTAGTTAGTAGTTACCCTCACTACGGAACTCTTGGGCTATGAGTCCGACTCGCACTTGACCGGTGGTCTTAATACGGTTGTTAAAAAAGTAAACTCTATGCATATGCAAATAGCGAGTTACTCGCGTCTGGTGAATGTACAGTTTTAATTATCTACCTCATGTTATATTTAACACCGAGTGCATTAAAATAAACTAAGTGCTACACTTTAAGTAATCGTTTTACGTTTTACGGTATTGTTAATTTCATAATGATACAACTCATATATGTATTTGTAGGTTTTACAAATGGAATACTGCAGATATGTTGCAATCGTTATTTACAATTCAATATTATTAATCACAAAAATAAATAAATAGAGAGAGAGATAATTTTTCCATACTTATGTATTTACTGTTTTTTAGGCAAAAATTATTAATAATGTTACAAAGCCTTTATCTATGTTAAAAAAGAACACAGAAACAAATGAGCTTGAATGAATGAATGAAAAAACAAACTTTTTATCCATTATGCATAAAAAATAAAAATATAAAAAATAATAAATATTTATGCATAAAAAGAAATACTTAGAATGCGTAGAATGCATATAAGAGTGACTGGGTCAGTCAGTCTCTGTCTTTGAGCGACAGAATTTAAGTAATAGATAGTTCCATGCCTGTTACCTAAAATCTAGATTGTGTTTACCTAGAGAAACCTCTCCAAATTTACCATAAACTGTACAATCTCGCACATTGAATAAACGTTACCCGATGCACGGCGATGAAGAAATGTCAATGTCAAACTCCAGAAGGCCACGCCAGTTCTCAGACCTGTGACTCAGCCTGCAGATATATCATGTCCTTCCTCTGGTCTCCAAGCGGATTTCCCTCTTGTTAACGATATTTTAATTATAACCGAGGGATACAAGGGCGGTATCACCGTACAACTGTACCAAGGTCTCGTCTTGAATATCACAATCGTTCGAGGTGTGAACTACATTATGTACTATTGTACTAGTTTCTTGCGTCCTTGTTTCTTGTTTCATGTTTTCACTTAATCAAAACCTCTTTGTATAATTACACCCATACAATTTTAATTATAATTAAGTTTTTATTTTATTATATTTGGTTTATATTTAATTATGTACATAATTTGTCAAAGTGTTAATTAAATTAATGTTGTGTTCTCTTAACATATTTCTATGTACCTATGTTTTTATTTTTGTGAGTTTTTCTTTGTCATAAAATATACGTTATTGTGTTTAAGTTTTGGTTAAGAGCGGACAACTAAAATTTAATTATTTTTTTTTTTATAAGGGGGCAAACGAGAAATCAGGGAATTTTTTTATTGACGCTCATAGACATGCGCATAGTTTATACAGATGAGTTGCCCTTGTTCCTCCTCCCACTTTCATGGGCCACCGGCTACTTATACACCGCACGAAACGCGACGGCACAACTGTCACTTCGTAAAGTGTAAAAATGTAATTTCGTAAGTGTGTGTAAAGAATTTATACCTATCCTTAAAGTATAATAATACAATTATTATACTAAGCATAAGAGAACGGTCTGGTTTAAGCGAAAGCCCTAGGTGCGGTTGTTAGTACTTATTAGAAATAAAACCATGCCTACGTCCTCCCCTATTAGCTATTTTATCTTTCAGTGAAATTTCCAGCAGCATTCGTCCAACCATTCCAGAGATCACCGTACAAACAGAACGATAGACAGACAGACAATAAAGCTGTGTATGTAATAGATATTAGGATCGTTAAAATAATAGCACCTCCAAACGAGTTATTCTGAAATCACAAACAAATTTTATACAATGATGATTAATAATGCAATTAATAACTTGTACCAAAATATTTTTATTACAATCTAAATTAACATTAAATTATTACAAGTTCCGCAGACGATGACTGATGATCATTCGATAAAATTGTTAATTTTATGCGCGATATATATGTTATGTATACTTTCAAGGATACATTAAGATGGTTCTTATGTCGCCTCTTCACTAGCGAAGATCCGCAGCGATGTACGCTGTGCGAAAAATGTGACGAACGCGAACCTACCGAAATGAGGTTCTTCCGTATTCGCCTTTTGCAGTCTGCAGATGAAGATTCTCTCTGCGGCTTTGAAGCTGGAGCGATCGCGATGCCACGAAACACACATAGTCAGGGGCGTAGCTACTGCCGTATCTATTATTCGGGGCTCTCGGCCTACAGGGCTCCCATGAGCGAAAATGAGTAAAAAAATATATTTTTCTTTTGTGAGAAATCTTTAAGCTTCATAAGGAACCCGAAAATAATTTTTATACGGGCCAAGCCAGAGCATACTACGACGTGCGGTTCGCGGATTCCACTGGCTTTCGCGGCATGAGTGTAAATGTTCATTTTTATAATGTGTTTATAATGAAGGTTAATATTGTTGTGTTAATATTTATCAACAATATATTGACACTTACAACAATATAGCCTCAATTTGAAAAATATTTTTCAAATTAAATTGTTAATTTTAGTTAATTAAGATGCCAAAAAACGATAACATCCATAAACATGCAATATAACGAAAAATATTCATGTGCATGTGGTAAATACTCCGAAACAAACCAGAAGTAAATTGAAGTTTTTTTTTTTTTTCATGATCTAGGAGGGCAAACGAGCAGCCGGAGCCATTTTCATGACTACCGACACCCACAAACATCCGCATAGAGGCTATACAGATGCGCTGCCCTCCTTTCTCCTCCCACCTCCATGGGCCACCGGCTACTTAAACACCGCACGAAACGCGACAGCACAGCTGTCACTTTACGCCAGTCTCGTGTAAGCGAGAGGTGCCTCCCCGGTCGTGCCGGCCCAATTCGACTGCATGCAAGCATGCAGTGTGGCACTACCTATTACCAAGGTGATTAATATTTGATGATAATACTAAGTGGGCGGCCAAAAGGAGTAGGAATTATTAAACATGCGTCACAATTGCATTCCACATTCGATTCGAACCTACACAGTGCCTCCGCGTCTGTCCGAATTAATAAGGAAATCTTCTAATGTGTTATGACTGCAATTGCCCAGTGGCACAGTATTCCAGTTGGAATCGAGAGCGACAATATTAATGCCTTCCTCGTAACATTTTCAACACTATTATGCGCAAAAGGTATCTTATATAACAACAATTATGTGACCCTTAAAAGTCTAGCCTATAAAGTGCCACTGATAAGCTATGTGGCCTAGAAAACAAAACCTACCTGTGTTTTACTGATCTACGTGCACTATGGTTTGAGACTACTGTTCTACAGGTAAACATAACTATCTGACGATAAGTCAATCTTCTACGTGAAATCACAGTTTCTGACATGAGCTAGAGTGTCACATTATTCAGTGTCATTTTGTGCTGGATGTGGAGCTCAGTTTCCCAAGGTGAACCCTAAACTTTTAGACGAATCCATTTAAGCTGAAGTGACTTTATAAGCTTTATAAGAAGAGGGGGCTAAAGAGGAGAAGGCTTGTACGGGAGGAGTGGCGAGGATGGGAGCCTCACCCATTGCACTGATATAACTTGGTGGGGTTATTCTATGGTTCGAGAATCCTTTTCTGTAGTGGGCGTCGGTTCCAGTAGGAGACTAAGCAGCCGTCAATGTACCTTGGTGAGTAAAGACGAGTAAAAGTTCCGTGGCCCCTCAATATAGGCCGCGCTGTTGGCATTAGCGGATTTTTAGTAGGTATTTGGCACATGGTATCATATGAGTCCCACAAACCACAGGACTGCACGCAGGGCCAGCCAAGACGCGTTAATCATACCCACATTACAAAAAAAACCGGCCAAGTGCGAGTCCGACTCGCACACCGAGGGTTCCGTAATCCAAACGTAATGCATGGTTTTCAATTATTGTAACTTTACGCCTCCCGTTTAAGTTGACAAACGTATATAAGCGGTTGCTCACACACATTTAGTAGGCAACGAATTACCGTTATAAGTTAATAATGATTTTTCCAATGATCTACATATACTTTACTAGTTTTCAGATTTATTCCTATATATGTGCTATAAGTTCTTACTTCTTGCCAAATTTCACAACTCCAGATCAACGGGAAGTACCCGGTATTTTTTTGGTTTTCGGCAAAGTACGTTTTCATACAAAATTTGTGCATAATTGGCTATAACTTTTTATTGCGTTAACTTAGAAGTGTGATTTTTTCAAAAACTGACCTACGTATTTGACAAAAATTTCAGCTTAATCCCTTCACGCGTTTTAGAGAAAAAGGTCTTGACAGATGTGCAGACAGACGGACAACAAAGCGATCCTATAAGGGTTCCGTTTTTCCTCTTTGAGATACGGAACCCTAAAAAGCGATCCTATAAGGGTTCCGTTTTTCCTATTTGAGATACGGAACCCTAAAAAACACACTGCAAGGCTGTAGATCACTCTTTCCTAAAAAGGGCGATAACGCCTCCTTGTAAGCGCTGGCGGCCTATGGGGGCGGTAAGGTTTTTGTAAGAGGTAGTGCCACACTGCATGCTTGCATGCAGTCGAATTGGACCGGCACGACCGCGACCGGGGAGGTACCTCTCGCTTACACGAGACCGACGTAAAGTGACAGCTGTGCTGTCGCGTTTTGGTGCGGTGTGTAAGTAGCCGGTGCCCCATGGAGGTGGGAGGAGAAAGTAGGGCAGCGCATCTGTATAGCCTCTATGCGGATGTTTGTGTGCGTCGGTAGTCATGAAAATGGCTGCGACTGCTCGTTTGCCCTCCTATAACATAAAAAAAGGTACCTAGAAAACAGCTTAATGGTCTTTCAATATATAGGTCTTTTAGGTGTAATAACTAAAAGGGGGCGATACGGAGTCACTGATTTTCAAAGTTGGCGTTAGACGAAGAAGTTTGGGAACCTGTGCTGTAGATTGTAGAGCAAATACACTCTATATGCTCTAAGATATGTATATGTGACCTATTCACTAATGTGATACTGGTATACGATTGTCCTGTTGTTTAACTGACGTGTTAGAATATACGCATAACCGCATAAACGCGTAATTATGTTGTGGTTATCTATGCAACTGTGCGACAATCACATTAATATAAACCTGTGTTGTGCTTCCTTATGCACAGTAAAGCATTATCATCAATAATGCCACAGGATCCGGGTCCAAGGTCAGTCATGCTCATTATCCTACTAATATTATAAATGCGAAAGTTTGTATGTTTGTTTGTTTGTTTGTTTGTTACTTCACGCAAATACAGCTGGCCCGATTTTCATGAAATTTGGCACACACATAGAAAGTAACTTGGATTAACACATAGGATAGTTTTTATCCCGCAAAAAATTTCCTATGCGATGCCATGGGATGATTTTTTATTTTCCATAGGATCGAAATTTACGCTGGTGAAACGGCGGGGCGCAGCTAGTATTATATAAATAGGATATTGAGTCCAAAGACTAGTCGTAGCTTGTTGGTGACCAACGCTCATAAGCATTCGCACAGCCAAAGCTGGCGCAGATTCGTTGCCATTCTTTCCCCATCTTTCAATGGGCTATCCGACTCTCGCTATCTTTACGAAACGTGACAGCATAGCAGCTGCTACACACCGTTATTATGGGGTCGGTTCCAACAAGGTATT
Organism: Calycopis cecrops; assembly: GCA_001625245.1. Lineage (NCBI taxonomy): Eukaryota > Metazoa > Arthropoda > Insecta > Lepidoptera > Lycaenidae > Calycopis > Calycopis cecrops. The sequence goes on along the minus strand of LUGF01028931.1, from coordinate 41,035 downwards.
TATTCTTCGAGCTGACGACGCGGTAGGATCCAGATGGTAGCTTGATCTGACGGTGTAGGGTCAGATGGTAGCTCGATCTGACGACGTAGGGTCCAGATGGTAGCTCGATCTGACGGCGTAGGGTCCAGATGGTAGCTCGAGCTGAAGGCGTAGGGTCCAGATAGCAGCTTAAACTAACGTCTTAGGGTCCAGATGGTAGCTCGAGCTGATAAGTATGGTCCAGATGGCAGCTAGAGCTGACGGCGTAGGGTCCAGATGGTAGCTCGAGCTGATACGTATGGTCCAGATGGTAGCTCGATCTGACGGCGTAGGGTCCAGATGGTAGCTCGAGCTGATGGCGGAGGGTCCAGATGATAGCTGGAGCTGACGGCGTACGGTTCAGATGGTAACTTGAGCTGACGGCGTAAGGTCCTAATGGTAGCTCAAGCTAATGGCGTAGGGTCCAGATGATAGCTCTATCTACGACCGTCCGTGCGATGTTATGCAATGACAATGAAACTGAATGTTCATGCTACACGCTGAAGACATGGTCACTGCCTAATTACTCACGGCTATGCATATTCAAGATGTTTTGAAAGTGCCGTTGCTCTACCAAATACAGTGACTACGTATGCTTTCTAAAAATAGTTTCATGATAACGGTGAGGTTGTTATTTTTATATTACTCTCTGTGTAAGAGGTAAATGTGGGCCTTTTCAATACGCCCAGAGCCGCTCAGCGTGCTGTGGAGAGAGCTGCGCTCGGGGTTTCTCTGCGAGATCTGAAACTTACTAGTGAATCGCTCAAGAACAAAGTAACTGACAGTTTTTAAAGTAAGCAAACTGAAGTGGCAATGGGCAGGACACATTGTTCGGAGTAACGATAGTTCTGCTGGGGACGAAAGGTTCTCAAGTGATGGCTCCGCGCTGGAAAGCGTAGTGTTGTACGGTCTCCGACCTGATGGACTGATGAAATGGTCAAAGTCGCTGGGTACAAGCAACTTGTGTCCGTGACTTGTGGCGCTCTCTGCGGGAGGCCTTGATGATGATGATGATGATGAAGACATAACGCTATTGGCATATTGCAGACTAATTAGGCCTGAGTCTGTGCTGAATGGTAAAAAATTGTTGATAAGACAAATAATGTAGATAGCCATATTTTAGTAAGAGGTAGTGCCGCACTGCATGCTTACATGCAGCCGAATTGGGCCGGCACTACCGGGGAGGTACCTATCGCCTACACGAGACCGTGTGCATGAAGTGAAAGACGATCTGTCGCGTTTCGTGCGGTGTGTAAGTAGCCAGTGGCCTTTGGAGCTGGGAGGAGGAAGGAGGGCAGCGCATCTTTGTAGTTTCCATATGGATGTCTATGGGCGTCGGTAGTCATGAAAATGGCTCCGACTGCTAGTTTGCCCCCATTTACCATTAAAAAAAAAGCCATTCTTTGTTTTATCATCAATTATTTTTGCACCTTCACTTCACAATCTTCTAGTGTAAAAGAGCGAAAAAAAATTACGAAAAAAAAGAATTCTTCTAATTTTACGGGGACTAAAAAAGTTCTTTTCGTACTTTGGAATTTATAAATTTACTAGTTGGTGTCTGCGACTTCGTTTGCGTAGCGTAGTAATATTATAATCAAAGTTATTTGTTACTGTTTGCTTGCAGTGTGCCGATCAAATTGCCGCAAAAAAAGTGTTTTTGATGTTGACCAGGCTTAATATCACCACAAAAAGTTTCATTCAAATCCGTTGAGAAGTTTCGGAGATTAGCCCGGACAAATAGACAGACAAAAAAATTTAAAAACATTGAAAAGTGATCTAACACTATTTTAACATTGTCCCCAATTAGTTCTTCGTAAATATATACACACGAATTTTTCTGTTTTATTATGTCTATAATTTAATGATTCCATAAGACGTATACGACACAGATTTGATTTTTAATAGATCATTAAGGTTAAAAAATATTATAAGAGACTTAAAAAAATCAGGATAAAAATTTTATTACTCTTCTCCATATTCCGATTTATACACTTAAATAAAAAAAATAGGTAGGTAGATCAATTTCAGAAGAGTTCGACCTTAAGCACCATTTTTTTAGGGAATAAGCTTCTAGACTGTCAACTGACATATTATGTAAACATATTGTCATTGTGACTGTTTTTGCTTAGTGTTTTGCTAGCACTTGATTCCTAAAATGATCACTAGAGCGGCGAGAGTGCTGCCTCTATGTTTCGTGCACGTTCCCTACGAGCAATCGTTGAATTCTATTGTATTGAGCGCTGTTCTCTGTGTTGTAGGCCGTAGCAGTTCGCATTGTATAATTTACTAAAGTTGATGACATTTAGGATTGATCTGATTTAATACTTTTATAACATAACCTCTCATTTCACACAATAAAATATTGGGATTATACTTTATTACAACCGTTTTGTGTACCTACTATAATATTCGAATTATATTTAATTAAAATCATTAAATTATACAAATTTATCAATTTTTATAAACAATTTGCATAATTTACTTGTGTGTGTGTTTAGTAGTATTTAATTTTTTTGGGAATTAAAATTTGTTTTACATGTACAGTGTGGAGTAACTGTTTTTTTTATGTAATAGGGTGGCAAACGAGCAGTCGGAGCCATTTTCACGACTACCGACGCCCATAGACATCCGCTTAGAGGCTATACAGATGCGCTGCCCTCCTTTCTCCTCCCACCTCCTTACACACTGCACGAGACGCGACAGCACAGCTGTCACTTTAGGCCGGTCTCGTTTAAGCGAGAGGTACCTCTCCGGTCGTGCCTCCCCAAATCTGCTGCATGCAAGCTTGCAGAGTGGCACTACTTCTTACAAATTAATTATGTTTCATAAAATAAAAAAAGAATGCTTTATTTTCATAATTTTGTGGCCGGCGGCTCAAAGAGGTGGGAGGAGGAAGGAAGACAACGCATCTGTATAACCTCTGTGCGGATATCTATGGGCTTCGGGTAGTCATGAAAATGACTCATTCTGTTCGTTTGTCCCCGTATGCTATAAAAAATAATAATGCCGTAAATGATAATCCGTCCAAAGTAATTAACAAAATAATTTTTCGTAATAGCAATTAACAAAACATGAAACCGACAATTGTGAATGGAACAAGGAAAACCGACCGCGCTAGATCCTGTACTTGAACTGTTCTAGATAAGTGCTGTCTAGACGGAGTTTTTTGTATCTTTCTTTGTAATCTCAATTAAACATTTTATTTATATATAGATTTTATATAATATGGATACTATAGATACAGTTTAATCAAATTAAGGATTTTTCCAAGGACCACTGTTACCATGGTCATTAAAAAATAAAATAAATTGGTAATAGGTAAATTATAAATTTATAATATCTTATCTTATTAATATTATAAATGTGAAAGTTTGTCTGTTTGTTTGTTTGTTTATTTGTCTGTTTGTTTGTTTGTTTGTTACTTCTTCACGTAAAAACTGCTGAACCGATTTTCATGAAATTTTGAACACATAGGATAGTTTTTATCCCGAAAAAAATGTTCCTGTGGGATGCTATGAGATGATGACTTTAATGTATTTGTTACTCCTTCACGCTCAAACTACTTAACAGATGTTCATGAAATTTGACATATGGTTAGAAGAGAACCTGTATTAATATATGGGATATTTTTATCCTGAAAAAATGTTCCTGTGGGATGCTATGGGATGTTGACTTTAATTTATTTGTTACTCCCTCACGTTACAACTACTTATCAGATTTTCATGAAATTAGTCATATGGTTAGAAGGGAACCTGTAATTACATACCTATAGGATAGTTTTTATCCCGAAAAAAAAAATATTTTGGGTTTTGGGTTTTGATTTTTGACCGATTGGGTAGAAATTTTATATGGATATAGCTGCGCCCCGCGGCTTCGCCCGCGTAAATTTCGATATCGTGGAAAATCATTCCATGGCATCCCTCAGGAACATTTTTTCGGGATAAAAGCTATCCTATGTTACTTCTAATACCTCCAAGAACATGTGTACAAAATTTCATGATGATCGGTTGAGCAGTTTTCGCGTGAAAGGGTAACAAACAAACTTACATTCGCATTTATAATATTAGTAGGGATTTCGATGGTTACCTGAATGGTAAAAAATACAATTTGATCCGGCAGGTGGCGCTTCTGTCGGAATGTCAACTTCTAAACGGCTCAACCGATTGGGTTGAAATTTTATATGGGTACTTCGATGGTTACCTGGACGGTAAAAAACACAATTGGATCCGGTAGGTGGCGCTTCTGTCGGAATGTCAACTTCTAAACGGCTCAACCGATTGGGTTGAAATTTTATATGGGTATTTCGATGGTTACTTGGACGCTAAAAAAATTCAGTTGGATCCGGTAGGTGGCGCATTTGTCGGAACAACCATGTAAAATTTCAACCCAAACGGTAAAGCCGTTTAGGTCTCAACCGTTTGGGTTGAAATTTTACATGGTTTGAAGCAGAGCAAGTTAATCGTTTGGGATGAATGCACAATCCCATAAGTACGCAGCAGAAACGGTAAATCGCAGCTTATAAGATATTCGCGGCCACCGATTGTAATGGGTGGAGTTGTTGTTTTACTGGCTGGTGATTTCAGACAAACGCTGCCAATTATTGACCTATTATTATAAAGAGGCACACCGGCTGACGAAATCAATGCCTGTCTGAAATCACCAACGCTATGGACCCAAGTTAAAAAGTTTCATTTGACATGTAACATGCGAGTTAATCTTTATATTGGTCAGGAATCTGGTGCTTATGCAAGTAAGCTGTTGGAAATTGGAGAAGGTCGAGTGTACCTAACTGATAGAGATGGACAAATTGAATTCAATGAAGAATTTTGCCATCCAGTTACCACGGAGACAGAGTTGATTAAGAACGTTTCTTTATTGTGGGATGTAGTATGTACATAAAGATCTTCATATTTATAATGGATGTTCTAACATCCTACCATAATAATGGTGTACAATAATCAATTAATTTTAAATTTAGTTTAATTCTAAGTAGGGAAAACAAAATAGAAACATATTATGTTATTAAATTACATTATTAAATTAATAAAATATTAAAATATTTTTAATTATTTTATTAATTCATCTAATATCTTTCATGTTACCTCTCCTGATTATTTATCTTTTAATTAATTCGGGGAAAACGTTTGTCTCCGTAGTAACTGGATGGCAAAATTACAACATATATTAACAATAAATGATGATTATGAAATTTTTCAACATGGACCCACCATGGCGTTGATGATTTCAGACAGGCGTTGAGTTCGTCAGCCGGTATGCCTGTTTCAATAACTGGCAGCGTTTGTCTGAAACCACCATTGAATATATTTACGAAAAACTAACCTGGAGGCGATGTAAAAATAGTATCAAAACACTTTTCAATGTTTATTTTTATTTTTATGTCTATCTGTTTGTCTGTTTGTCCAGGCTATCTCCGAAATTACTGGATGGATTCGCATGAAACTTTTTGTGGTGTATAAATACTAAGCTTGGTCAACATTTAGAACACTTTCCACTGCCTAATATAATTATGGTTATAAATTTTATTATCACTACTTAGTATAAAACAAAGTCGTTTTCCACCGTCTGTGTGTCTCTATGCCTAGATCTTTAAAACAATGCAACAGATTTTGATGGAATTTTTAATAAATAGGGTGATTCAAGAGGAAGGTTTATTTGTAAAAACACTTCATTTTTGAAGTCCGAAATCCATGCGGGCGAAGCCGCGGGCGGAAGCTAGTATTATAATATTTAAAATATATTATATATTATGCAAGGTTGATAAAAGCGAGAGGCGTTAAATTAAACCACATAAACTATAAGTGCTTACAGTTAATCCGAAACTTATAAAAAAAAGTTTACGGCAGTAGTTATACGAAAACACTTTTTTCAAATAAGTTAAATAGCGAATAAATGTAATCATGCTTTATATTGACGACCAGGCTGGCTCAGTGACACAGGGCTCGGAATAGTGGAGCATGTTGCGCCAGGGGTCGCGGGTTCGAATCCCGCCTAGGTCATGGATGTTTATATATGTATTATATGTATTTCTATAATAAAAATCTTAAATATATATGATTTCTTAAATTTATAAAACATATTAAATATGTTCCGTTGTCTAGTACCCGTAACACAAGTCCTTACGGTACTTAGCACGGGGCTAGACTAACGTGGTGTGTAAAGTCCACAGATATTTATTATTATTTATTTATTTATATTGAGCGGCAACCTCGCACTGGGTGAATGACCACGTCTGCCTATACCTACTCGCGAACAGCTGAGGATACAACGTGTACGAATTGAGAAAAAGCTTTAAAAAATTCTGTGGCTAAACTATGGCTCCGATTGACCTGATTTTTGTTGGGTAGCCTGGAAATGATACACTAAATATGTGGATTCCTTTAATGCCTCTCGCTTTTATCAACTTTGTATATTATATATTTATATACTAACGATTCGCGTTTGGCCACTGTCTCTCCTGATAGGAAGTGATAACGTCGCCGACGATGGATCACGTTTACCTGGTAGGATTTGCTACAGCTTGCTAGTTTTAGAAATAAAATGCCTTATGAACTACTCTATCTTTCATTGGTAGTTCCTTAAAAATCCAACCGTTTTCCATATACAATATATAGGATTAAATTTTGGTCACCGGCCAAATCTTAAAATGAGGTGGTAACCATCAATCCAAGGGTGTGTTTTAAATTTTGTCGCCTAATTGTAATATTTTGTTAAATAAAAATCTATTTGAATTGGTCCTTAAAAATACATCGATCGTAGTTCGTATCGACCTCAAGGCTCAAACAGCTGGCAGACTCTAAGCCCGTACGGCAACGCGTCAAAGACATATTATACAGAGTTCATTGCTACTGGCGCCGAATGGTTGAATAGTGCGCGCCGAGTTAATTGTCTACACGATAATATTTTCAGTATGTATAGTGTAGGACAAAAAATTATTTAATTAATTTTTTTAGTCTTTTTTTGTTTCACAAATGAACGTATTATATCGATTCTGAACCAAATCTGAAAATTTGGCCGGTGACCAAAATTTAACCTTGTAGGTGTAGACACAGACAGATGGATTTAAAAAAAATAGTTATTTAAGCATTAGTATTGTATAGATAGGTACATCATAATATATAATCGTGCACGTGAAAAACTTAGTTATTACTCATAGTAATAGATAGATAGAAAGACACTTCATTTTATATATAGGTATTTGATGCCAGAGACCGCATCTGCTCTTTTAAAGTGTAAAGATAAAATATAAGCTAAAAACTAAAAACTGTACAGGGTTATTTTTTGGACGCCGGCCAAATTTTCAGGTTTGGTTCAGAATCAATAAACCATTCGATTTATGAAATAAAAAAATATTAAAAAAATAATTAGATACAACTACTTTGTCCCATGTTGTAAAACATATTTCTTGGTCACCACGTGCATCACACTCGCGACTCACGGTAGGCCGACGTCACTGACCTTGAAGTCGATACATTTCGTGTTAGAACAACAATCCATGTATTTTTATGGACCATTTCAAATCATTTTTATTTAACAAAATATTACAATTAGACGATAAAATTTAAAACACACCCTTGAAATGATGTTTACTTCCTTATTTTAAAATTTGGGCGGTGACCAAAAGTCCTGTATATATTTATAGCCAGTGGCGTAACTACAGGGTGGCAAGTCGGCAAAATGCCACGGGCCCCCAGCCGGAAGGGGCCCCCGATATGAGGAGATTCCCTAAAAAAATCCTTTTTGTGTTCAAAATTCATCGGCTGGGCCCCCCATCCGATGAATTTGCCACGGGCCTCGAGCGGCATAGTTACGCCACTGTTTATAGCATATTTTAGAATAAAATGTTTTTCTACATAATAATTGAATAGCTATGCCTGATGCGCGCACAAATGAGTAGCATTTACTTTACATTTATATTTTTATTGATATGATAAATGTAACTATAATGTAGCTTCTATTTTATATCTTATGGATGTTTCTTATAGACACTTTACATATATTTAAAATACATACTAACTTTTAAAATACTAATATCAATCTAACCGTGCATAATTTATTGAATTAGATCACTAATAAATTTAAATGCTAATAGTTAATGAAATGTATTAACAGGACTCTAATTGATTCTAATTATATAGAAACACATTATTTACAACTGAAACATTAATTATTATGAGATCAAACGCTTATTTCATCATCATTATTACCTTGTCCGTCCGTAAAGCTACTGACCAAAGAATTACCAATGTCAAGGCGATTCTATCATCTATATAATTTCGTAACCCAGTGATGAAAAGATTGTATTCTATTTAAAAATACTTAAATGATATCCCATACTTTACTCTGTATTTTCATTTCAAATACTTAAGTGACAGCACATTTAATAACCATGATTCATAAACATTAAGTAAGTAGTACAATGATGCATTGCAGAGGAACTGGGCGTTCCTGACCGAGCCGGACCTATCGCTCACACGATAGCCGTGAATACGGCTATACTATACCTATTTGTCCAGTCATTATAGATTTTGACCCGTGAATAATTAGTTCTTGGACTTGTTTTCGTAGGTCCTACCTACGAAAAAAAACTAAACTATCGCTTTTTTCAAATTTAATTTAATTTCCAAAATATCGATTTTAGAAGAAAAATTGTAAGGACCAAACTTGTAGAGAATCAAATTTTCCTACAATTTTCGACATTATGATTTTAATATAAAATCAATAATGCCCGAGTTATTCCAGAAAACCGTTTTTATGAAAAAAGAATTTTTCGAATATACGTAGGAGCCTGATCCAGTCTACTTTTTGAATTTACACTCCCAGTGACCCCCCCGAGGGACCTACGAAAAAAAAATTCAAGAACTAATTATTCATGGCTAGCGTCGATTTTTTGGATATTAATGAATGGACTATATACGTTTCGTGCGGAATGTGAGTTTTCGGTGCCCCTTCTAAAGGAGGAAAAAGCGAGGACAACGCAACTGCATAATACTATTTACTATGGGCTAGATATGATAAGGCTCCGATTTCGCTCCGCTCGTTCCGATTTTCGATTGCTCTACCAAAGGGCGTATCTATATTGTTATATACAATATTTTACCGAATATATACAATATTTTACCGAAATCCTCATCATCCTTGGTTCTTTCGTTGATGAACATAGCCTTCAATACATAAAAGATGGCTGATGCTTTCGTGAATCCTTAAATATAGAATCTAGATCTGATCTAATAATCTATAATTACTTTTCTGTACAATATACATATAGATACACTATTTGATAAAAATGTAATATGAAGCAAATAAAGATTTAACGTAAGGTTAAATATTTCTTTAAATTTGACGAAAATATTTGTTACGTTCATAAAAACATCTACTTAAGTATCATAATTATTATAAAGTAATTAAATACACCGCGTCAAAATTCTTACAAGTGAGAGCCGACCGCTCAAAACATACCCGTTCAAATATGAGCATGAATTGTTTAGAAAGAGTTAGTTATTTTGATACTTATAAAGAAAGTAAGCCTGCGAGGAAGTAGTGCAAATCTTAGCTACTCAAGGTCGCAAAAATTTATTTATGAAAACACCTCGTTTTGTTTTGGAAAAGAAATTATGTTTATTTGATAGTTGTAGAGAATTTTATTTATTTATTTATTTTTTTTATGATATAGGAGGGCAAACGAGCAGCCGGAGCCATTTTCATGACTACCGACGCCCACAAACATCCGCGTAGAGGCTATGCAGATGCGCTGCCCTCCTTTCTCCTCCCACCTCCATGGGCCACCGGCTACTTACACACCGCACGAAACGCGACAGCACAGCTGACACTTTACGCCAGTCTCGTGTAAGCGAGAGGTACCTCCCCGGTCGTGCCGGCCCAATTCGACTGCATGCAAGCATGCAGTGTGGCACTACCTCTTATTTACAAAACTAAAACAAACTTGAAATTTAAGGCTCTGAAGATAGATATCCTGTACGGTGGTCCCTATTGTAACATGGATTTTTTTACTTCCAATAGATTTATAACTGTAGTGACATAATTTAAAAATCACAGATACATAAAGTTAGTTACTCTTTATATCTAAGTACTTGATGATGTATATAGGTAGTAAGTACAGCATATAACGTAACTACCTATGTAAATATTATTTATGAAAAAGCGTCAAAAATCTTCATCATGTATATTTCATCCTGTCCTCAGCACTGCTGCTGAACATACATAAGAAGCAGTGGATAATGTAGCCAAATTTATAAATGGAAGGTCTTACTCTGGTATTACTACTTTTCAATTTCAAATACGTGATTGTTATGACATAGATGTCGGAAATAGCTAGTACAGAACTAGGTACTTCTGAATATGTATAGGTATCTCCACCTATATCTCATTGTATATATTATGTTTAATAGTAAATACAGTACCTACATACTTAATATCATTAAAATAGCTTCAAATTCAAATCTTTACTACAACCATGAGTACAAAGGTGTTACATTTTTATATAAGATACCCTGTTAGGACGTGACAACCAAAAATATAAATTTTATTATGTTTATTTTAAGTATTGTCTCATTTTAGTACTGTCCTCAAAAAAACTTTTAAATTATAATAACATTTTTTAAACAAGTTTTTTTTTTATTTAATTTTAAATATGTTGAGACGGGTTATGACTTTCAGTTGTGCTGGTATTTTATTATAGGTATATTTTAACGCACATTATCTATGATCTAGTATGGAATATAGATAGGTTTGAACTTGGTAGAGCAAGAGTATTTTTTGCTTAAAATTATGAAAAAGTAAATCCTTCAAAATTTTTCAGAAGTAGCGCGTAGAGTGTATATATTATCTTTAAAAGTAAATACAGTAGCTACTTATCTACTATATTATCGATAAAATATCTTCTAAATATCGATAATGAAAAAGTTTTCAGAAGTAGCGCGCATGTAGGCTCTACGATCATCCCGCGCTGACCGTGAGTGACGTACGCATCTCGATATAATTACAGAATTACACTTGCTTTATTAATTGTTTCCAATTACCAGCCACCACCGCCGGCGAATACATATATAAGGAGCGGGCCGTGTCCAATCCACATTCAGGTTTTTGAGGTGATTGTGAACACACGTCGCTTAGGCGGAATTTTCTAGGCGAGTACTGGAAGCCCAGCAGCGCTTAGTCAGTTCGTTTGAGATCTCCAAAAAACTAGTATAAACAAAATTAAAATCATGCAGTCTTTGGTAAGTCGATTTTCTCATAGTATATGCAAACTCCATTATCTGAAATATTTTAAAATTAAAAATTAAATTATTACATATACTTATAAGTAGGTATATAACAGTCAATAAAATTAATATCGCTATTTGTCTTACCATTAATATTTTATTATTTCTTTTTTATTTTTAATTTTACTCTTATTTTCAAAAAAACTTAAATAATAAAAGCTTCTAATAATAAATTATTCTTTTCTTTGTATTACAGTTGTATATAATCAACTTTAAATAAAATGTATATAGTCGTTATGTAGAGAAATGCTCTAATGAATATTTAGCATAAAATAAAATCAGTTATTATTTCACAAACGGCGTAACTATATAAGTAATAATTAGCCTATTCGGATAATTTGTATAATGAGGCCCTAATAATACATATTTCACGGGTAAATCGATATTTCAAGTCGATAAATCAATCTGGCCAATGACATAAATCAGTAAATTGTATCTACAATTCGATTTATTTACAACACTATTATCTAATCACCATGTCAATCTGTCAGCGCGTTTTATAAATGCGACAGGCTCTACAAAAATATAAGTTTGAAATCGATGTAAAGCATTATTCAAATGTTCATTGAATCGGGCGTGATACTTATCTAAGACTAAGTATTAAGAAAGGGGACGACTCGTAAAACTCACATGTTTCACACATAGAACCTCTTTTTCTAAGAATTCAGTTGCAAGCTGAGACTTACACTTTTAAAACTTTAACTAAAGACTATTTTGATCGACATATTTTATGAACCTATTAAATAACGTCATTTGATTTAGTATATTTATTAACATTAATCAGTTGAACTGTAACTTCTGTTGTCTTAAGAATAATTCTACCTTTCAATACTAAGAAACCGCACTAGGATCAATGAAAAACAAAAAGGTCCACACACACGGTTTCGAAGGGTAGGCACTATCACGCAAATTACAAGGATGCACCCTATAGAAGTAATTTGAAATGTTTATTATAGGCTACAAAATCTTTTTTACGATACGAAACCCATCTAAGGCGATTTTTTAAAATATTTTTCACGCCTGCTACTGCATAAATTTAAGGGCTTCTGATTTTTAAGAGACAGTTTTGTTGCTGCGATGCGTGAGCCTTTTTTAGTTTAATAAAAATAGATAAAATAATTGTACGCGTCATATAATAATTTTCATCTCAAATGAAAATGCAAAAGAAATCCTCGAGGCTCGAAGGCTCATCTTAGTAGTCCTACACGTCTCATCTGAATATTATGTCAAGGTTTATTGCTTAATTTCGAGAGAACAATGCAGTTAATAATTAAAACATAGATCAGGCATGTTCCTCGCCCACAACCCCTACAGGCATTCAGAGTATTTGAGCGGTTCTCTACCGCTTACTGATATTATTGTTACGAAATGTAAATGCATATAAGTAAAAGTTATTACTGATTACATAACTTAAAGTCAATATTATATGGAACAAAATAAAGCATATTTCTTTTGTTATTTTCCTACAAAATTGATATGGCATCGTCTCTATCAGAATGTAGCCAAAACGTAATAGTCATCTCATCATTTAAGTACGTTGTGTGTGAAACAAACATCTACTGTTGTAAAACATAACCTTCTACTGATACAATCAGTTAAATAGCTTTATATCCATTACATTGTAAATTATAGTTGAGTTTTTGACCACAAAAAATCTCGTTTATCGATATAGAAATGTGTCAGCGCAATACGCATTGTTGTTACATTATATGGAATTATAGTTTTGTCACGTCAAACTTTCCATTTGAGCAATATCGACCACAAATTGGCCATATAGCCATTATATGCCAATTGAGCGTGACCTGACATCACTTACGCTAGTTTCAAAATCTGTATCAAACTCTACATGCCCTCTACAATTTCCACAACCACAATATGACTGTCACATATTCTAGTAGCTCTGCTTTGTCCTGCAGTTCCACCTTGTATGTGAAATGTAAACGGATCTTACATTTTTTAATTCGAACATTTCAAGCGCTTTCTGCGCAGTGGTTTTATTGTGTCCAGCGATTTCATCTGTGGTAGGTACCTAGTCTCTAAATTATCTCATATTTCTCATAGGTTAATCTTATAGTTTGTTCTATTAATATCACGTACAAATACACTAACGGATGGTTCTTTATTTCCGAACGTTCCCCAGCTACTCTTTAAGTAACCCTGTGTAATGCACCAATTCACAGTATAATTCTGAACTGTTACAAAATCCGTTTTGCAATAGAATGCAAAGGCGATATAGGGTCTACGCCTTCAAATTATACACCTGCTTTGTCTAGGCATACAATCATTTACACAGCAGTACTTATTACGTTTAATCACGTGAAGAAAATATGGGCTGTGTTTTAAAAGGAGTGTTCCAAGCCAGGCTGAACGAAGGACCTTTCTGTAGCCTCAAATGCCAGGTGTTGCAGCCCACTCCTTGACATAAACAGAATTAGACCGGACCTTTAGTTCAGGGGCCATGGCTGTTTAATAATCGATTGTTCGGATTGTAGATCATGAGAATAGTTTACGGTTTGGCAGGTCATTATAACTTGCTCTTTATCGGATACTAATTTAAACGATCACTTCAAAGATACTTCGAAACAATTAGGAATGTAAACTATGTCGACTTAAAAGTAGAATGTAATTCGCACTGTTATAATTGGTTAGATAACGCCTTTTTTGATACAGTTTGTTATATGCAATTCCCAAGTTTACTGAACCATTGATACACTTTCAAACGCGCCTGATATTACCGCAACATCCGTCATTTGTCTGTTTGACATGCCCGGCTATTATCGATTCGTTTTATATCGATATTGGTAAATAACAAGCCGCTGTTATTTATTGTTGCGAACTACAATCGCGCATAGGTAGTTATTATTTCTATTTATTATCCCACGAATCTATTAGACAATTTTGCGCGTTATATTGTCGGTATTCAATTGAACATGTGGTATTATTTACAGCATATTTACAGCAATCTCAATTATAGCCATATGTGGTAACGATTGTTTTTTATATATTTTTATAAATGCCTGTAACTTGTATCATATTGCACAAACAACGAGTATTGAACCTTTTCTTTTTATTTTTTTTATGAATGCCTGTAGTATTATGTTATGCAGTCAAACAATCATATTTTTCCACCATTCCTCCTGAACATCAATGTTAGAGTTTGCGTGTTCATTGACAGCAGCCAAAAATGTATAGCTGATGAATGTAAAGAATAAGATATGCAGAAAGTATTAAATCGTAACTTATGAATGTAAATTTGTCGCTTTAAATAGACAGAACAATTTATGTCGCTGCAGATATGAATAAACTGTGTTCTAGATTGTGTCACTGCATTACTAATAAAACGAGACAGATACTATCTTCAAATTCACAATATCGTTTATATGGAGCATTTAAATATAGTCATTTTGTTACATATCTGATCCCTAATCTACCCAACGGTGCAGAGATAGAGTCACAATCAGCAAGCACAGGTTCAAAACCCGCTACAATTGAATAAAATGTTTAGTTATAACTTATAACTATTTCCATATAATTTAGGTCTAGTTTTCAATATAGCAATTGCGTTTGCATGCTCCATACAAAATAGCCCCTAATTTAATCGAACATGATCATTATTTTTCGGAGGACGTCCATAGGTGGACACAAGCCTAGGAAGTATTCAATATCGTAATGTTACTGGGCTCGACTCCACCCAGAGATATTTCCGAGTGATATAACTGCATTGCTCCGCATTTTATCACCGTAACCGCTTACGAAACATTCGATAGCCGACATTTTATGACTACAATATAATTGAAATAGCCCCGTAATGAATTAGCCCCGGCACGCGCGCGCTTGTTGCTTGCTCAGATATAGCTTAATTATATCTTAGCAATGACTAACGATCAGATAATTTCGCTTGTTATACAATTGTAATCGAACTGTATATCATTTTATTTCAAATCGCCTTCTTTTTTTTCTTAATTCTATCGTTCTCTATATTCTATTAACCTATTCTATATTCTATTAAATCTTTCTGATCTGTACTAGTATTTATTATACTTACTAGTCATATTTACCGATAGTAATATATAAATAGGAAAGATTTTGTTTGTTTGTATTGATTAGGCTCCAAAGATACAGGACCGATTTTAATTACTATTTCAAATGAACCAGACCCACTCACAACTTTTCTAAAGAAACCCCCCTAATTTTCGCAATACACTTTAACCTTTCGGTTACCGCGGACGTTCATTGACGCTTCAAAAACACGCAGCGAACACTTGGTCGGTACCGGGAGATTTAAGAGTTTAAGATATGTTCAGCGAACTTAAAGCTATGCTGATGATGAACATATCACACGCAGTACAGTAACGTGCAAAAACAGTTTCAACATTACATAAGCTAGTATTTAACACCGAAGTTCGCACGCCGCACGTAGCTATGGTTGTAGTTGCATCAGATGAAAATTAGATCTAATTGTACGTTTGTAAACAAGAAAATTGTGTGAATCTCGCTACTTTACTCTTTGTACATAACTCTATTATGTATCAAATGTACCTATTAGAAAAAGCCGTAGACATATATACAAACTAGTATAACTCGCGAACTACTAATACTCAAATCTCAATCACTGCTACATTTGGTTTTTATTTTTATTCTTCCCACTGAGAAACCTGTTTTTGGAACACATCCTGAGCTACGCGCACATCACCAGTAACGCATAATATATCCAGACTTCATTGAAAGAATTTGATTTTAATCCTCCTTCAGCAACGATCAAATCCTTCGACCAACTCTATAATCCAGTCGTAATAAGTGTGAACTCTACTATCCCTAGATTATTTTTTCGACCTTCAGGTGCACTTCGCTCCTAAGTTTAGAATTTAATCCCCTTTTTTATTCGCCTCCTCTTTCTTAAAGGAACGTCATTGGCGCCTTCGGTGTCTGTTGACAGGTTGCCTACCTTTTTAGTTATGTCATTACCAAGTATCAGAATATCTTTTTTATCAAGAATCAGAATATCTGATACATAAAAAATATCCTAGACTCAAGTAATAACCTGACTCGTCTATTGCAGATTGTTTTCGCCGCCGCCCTGTGCGTGGCGCAAGCGTCCTACTACGCGGGCCCCCCCGCCCACATCCAGCTGAGCCCCGACGGCCACCACGTGTTGGACACGCCCGAGGTTGCCCACGCTAAGGCTGCCCACCTTGCCGCGCACGCGCAGGCTTCCAGCTCGCATGGCGCTTGGGCCCCCGCTGGCGCGTGGGGCGCCGGACCGGCCTACGCCGCAGGTGCCCACTATGGTTCCCCCGCTGCAGGTAAATAACGTTATTTGAAATGAAAACGCGTCACGACATAATCATTTTTCTTACAATCATTAACGTATATATCATTAAAAGGGAAATTGTTGTCGCCAATTAGATCTATCAATTTCATTATCGTAAGTTAGAGTAACTTACGATATACTTGAGTTCTAAGACACTATTTAAAAGTTCAAACAGGTTTATTCGAGTACCTACAAATAATTTTAATTTTTGAATTCAGAATCTCGCACACGAGGCGATTTGATTTTCGTATTTCCGCAACATAGACAAGTAAATAAAACCATGTAGAGTAACTTCATATTTGCTCCTAAATTAGACAGACAAATCCTTTATGCAGTATCCTAACCAGTACTTGTGTCCAGGTCTCCTGAAGTACGGCCCCGCTCCTCTCGCTCACGACGGCCGCGTCGTCGACACCCCCGAGGTGGCCCACCTTAAGGCCGCCCACATCGCAGCGCACAGCGCCGCGCACGCCAGCGCCGCGCACGGCATCGGCCACGGCGCAGGCCTCGCCGGTCTCGGAGCCGGATACGGAGCCGGATACGGTGCCGGATACGGAGGCGGATACGCCGGAGACTACCACCACAAGTGGACCGGCCCCCAGGCCCACATCCAGCTCACCCACGACGGACAGTACGTAGTCGACACCCCCGAGGTCCAACACGCCCGCGCCGCTCACTTACACCAGTACGCCAACGCAGCCCACGCCGCCGCTTCAGCCCCCGAAGAGCCCTGGGGCGCCCAGGGACACGGCGGCCACGGCTGGCACTAAACTACCTCCGACCCGGCTCCCGCCCTACCTGATTTCTATTTTTTATACAAAACAACAAAAACTGAAAAAAAAAATAGCTGTATGAAGTTCGATGACTGTATATAGCAAGCGCCTACTACTTTAGATCGACTTTTAATAAAAATAAAGTCATAATGTTAACATATATCTTTTATTCACATTTTCCTATATTAAATCACATCACAGATACATACGAAAATCAAATGCAAAATACGATACAATACGACCTCTCTCTCTCGCTCTCAAGAAAAGAGCTTATTCTTTCCTCAAAGGTCGGCAACGCATCTGTTAGTCGTTCTGTGGGCGTTGGTGATCACTTTACATCAGGTGACCTGCTCGTTTGCCTCCTATGCTATAAAAAAAAACTTAATGATGAAGAATTAAACGTCAACACGTCCGGCGAAGAACCAGCGTAATGTACTCAGCGGGACTGATGAATTGATGAAATATCTAGAAATATATAAATACAATACATTACATTAGAGCCGCAGCACACGCGCGACTTTTAGACGCGATGCAACCGCACGATTTAGGCGCTCCCTGCGACCGGTCGCAGTAGAGTCGTGCTACTCTCGCGACTTTAGACGTTAATTGACATACATACCTTAGTGACTAAGTCTCCGCGTCTGGTGTCAGGAAGTGTGCGCCCCCTGCGTCTAGTCGCTGCATTCAGCTTCTAAAAAGCGTCTAAGTCGCCGGTTCGTGCGTCTAAAACTCTCATGTGCTATCACCCTTACATTCACATATTATAATAACTAGCTTCCACCCGCGGCTTCGCCCCAGTGGATTTCGGACTGCAAAAATGATTCAAAATTTTAACTTATTATGTTATTCTGATATGAAAACTATATTACTGTAAAGTTTCATGAAAATCCGTTCAGTAGTTTTTGTGTGAAAGAGTAACAAACATCCTTACAAACTTTCGCATTTATAACATTAGTAGGATAATATAAATTACAATAATGTACAGAAACAGACTGGGGTAAGGGGAGCATAAGCATTCCCAAGGTGTGTGGTATCCGTCATAAAATCTATTATCTTACTAATTATATTTTATTATATCTCTTCCACACAGACGTTCCTTATCTATTTTTCTAAATTTATTAATTGAAAGTTTTTGGAGTCTTTGTGGGATATTATTGTAGAGGCGTGTGCCCGAAAGGATTTCTTTACATTGCTAATTCTATGAACTGGTACATCGAGTTTGTGTCTGTTTCTAGTGTTCCTATCAGGATTATCACTTTTCGTTCTTATTTTATCTAATATTCTTCCTACTAATATTATAAATGCGAAAATTTGTAAGGATGTTTGTCACTCTTTCACACACAAAACTACTGAACGGATTTTTATGAAACTTTACAGTAATATAGCTTTCATATCAGAATAACATAATAAGTTATAATTTTGAATCATTTTTGAAGTCCGAAATCCACGCGGGCGAAGCCGCGGGTGGAAGCTAGTTCATATATATAAGACATTATCTAAAATGCATTGATAGTAAACACTCAGTATACCGATTTCCTAAAATGTATGTCTGATTTATGTATTAGAGGCTAGTTTGTAAATTGCACGAAGAAGTCGCTTGTGCAGCACAAAAATCGTATTTACGTCGGTAGAGTTTCCCCACAACAGTATGCCAGAAGTTGTTCTTTTTTGCAGTTTATTCATCCAAATTTGTCTAATTATACTGCTAATGCTGCTGAACTTAGTCTGGAAAGATGGAAGTAGTGACTACCAGGGACTTTTGTGGACTAAATACTTTTCATCTAAATATGTAATATTTTACGGCCTCGCGTGGCCTCGCACCGGAAGATGGAATAACGGTGTAAGTACTGGACGGCCTCCAATCCGGTGGACCGATGACTTGGTTAGGGCGGCGGGGAGCCGGTGGATGCAAGTGGCTCGTGACCGCGACCTTTGGCGCTCCATGGGGGATGTCCACGTCCAGCAGTGTATACATCCTCCAGCTGATGATGATGATGATGATGCTGATGTCGCATATTTGTCACTAAATATCCTACTAATATTATAAATGTGAAAGTTTGTATGTTTGTTTGTTACTTCATCATTCAAAAACTGCTGAACCGATTTTCATGTTTGGCGCACACGTAGAGGGTAACTTGCATAAACACAGGATAGTATTTATCCTGGAAAAATCTTCCAATGAGATGCCATAGGATGATTTTCTATTTTCCACGGGATGGAAATTTACTTGGGTGAAAGCTGCGCTAATATTATTTATATTTTATCATAACATTATTTTATATAAATTTACATTTAAAATTTCCTGATTATTGGAATGTTTACTTATCTAACTACAAGCATCGTAACTGGGGTAAAACCTCTACCTTAGGTGTCAGTCCTGGTTATATAAGACTTGTAATAATCAAGCTAACACTAAACTGGGCCCGTTTGGAATAAAATTACGTAAATATGAAATTGTCGGCAACTTGCTACTAGCAAGTCCCTAGCTTACCGACGCGCCGGGTGTACATAACCATATATACGTGTCCTCCCTTTTTCGTACAAAGGGTAAAACGTAACCCTATTGCTAAGACTTCAGTGTCTGCAAAACGCTCTATCACATGAACCGTAATAGTTCAAATTTTCACAGACGATGTATTTCTGTTGCCGCTATAATAACAAATACTAGATAATATAGTAAAATAAAGAGCAATAATCCCGTTTTGCTCGACAACCGCTACAGATGCACGCCTGAAATATTCACAGAAAATTTTGTTGTACATATTCACTTAAAAAATAAACAATGAAATTAAAATAAAAAAGTACTTAAGAGGGTTTCCATACAACAAACGTATTTTTTTTTCTTTTTTGTTATGGTATGGTCCCTCCTTGCACAAGTCCGAGTTGCAATTTTCCGGTTTTGTTTCAGGGATGCGTGTAGGTATTAAGAGGGTTATCGGTAAAAAGTGCCGAAATTGAGTTTTTTTAAGGCAAATTACTCGTAAATGGAAATAATCTATTGAAGATCAACTTTGCTTTCGCATAGCACAAATATTTTTTATTGACATAAACAATAAAAATATTTGTGAGCTTATAAAGACTTACATGGCGTAATTCAATAGTAACTTTGAAATTTAAGTTAAGTTTATTTTTTTTGGTGATTTTATTAATCGAATATCGTGTTAATAAATGAGTAAATTTCTGAAGTTGTTCCACATTTATTATCATGAGAAAAATGATGTTTTATTTTGGCAAAATTTAAGTTACAAAAATTTTTTTTTTGCCGAGTTTAATGAAATCAATTTACTTTTCTATTCTATTATATATTATAAGAAACCTATAGCAGTATATTTCCTAATAGTAGGTAGGTATTTTTTAGGTATCCACAATCCACTGCTTATATTCGTAATTTCATTTCGAAAATCAGTCTTTTCGAAAACATGAGTTCCAAATATACCTTTTTCTTCGTAAATAATAATAATTTTCAATTTATAAACTATACAGATCCTATAACAATATTTGTGTTATGCGGAACCAAAGTTGATCTTTAATAGATTATTTCCATTTACGAGTAATTTGCCCTCAAAATACTCAATTTCGGCACTTTTTACCGATAGCCCTCTTAAGCTGCTAGTAACATAAAATACTCCGGTTAGTTCCCAGTTGCTTGGCCGTAATTTGTGCTATTGACTGAGTCCCAGTTCATCTTTGGACGTCGCAAGTAATTAGAAGCTCGAGGTAGACAGAAATCTTCATCGACATACTTCGAATTTCGAAATTAACAACGCCTGGGTTTAAATAAAAAATAATATGTAAAGCATTTTTGCCTAGGTAAATAAAAGTTCATAAAGAAATTAAATTTCCTAATAAAAAGTTTTTGAATAATTTTCTGTTAGTATATTGTAGAGGCGTAAATAAAATATCGCCCTTGAAAAGAATTATTCACGTGGCGAAGTCTCATCGTCCCACGGTCAGTACCTTCAAGAAAACAATGTAGCAAAAGTCGAAAGACGGCATATTCAAGTAGGTACCTACCTATTATATTGATGATTCAATGTTATCACATAGTTAAACTTAGCGACGACCAGGCTGGCGCAGTGGTACAGGGCTCAGATATGTGGAGCATGTTGCGCCAGTGGTCGCGGGTTCGAATCCCGCCTTGGTCATGGATGTTTATCTATGTATTATGTGTATTTCTATAATAAAAATCTTAAATTAAATTTATAAAAACTTATTAAATATATTCCGTTGTCTAGTACCCGTAACACAAGTCCTTACGGTATTTAGCACGGGGCTAGGCTAACGTGGTGTGTAAAGTCCACAGGTATTAATTTATTTATTTTATTTATTGTATTTTTTGGCTATTCTTACTAATTTAAGAAGCTGAAATTTGTATTATATACGGCCGATCGATGAGGCTCTCATTACATACCTGCATAGCTCATTTAAACTTAATTGCTGCATTATTTTGTACAGGAACCTTATGGGTGAAATTTTGAGATAACTCATCTATTTACTTTACTTTTTAAAACAGTCAAATATTTTTTTATTAGCAGTTTTCAATAAAAAAATCTAGCAGCTTAAGAGGGCTATCGGTAAAAAGTGCCGAAATTGAGTATTTTGAGGGCAAATTACTCGTAAATGGAAATAATCTATTAAAGATCAACTTTGGTTCCGCATAACACAAA
>LUGF01028912.1:21423-47094 GCA_001625245.1 Calycopis cecrops | reverse complement strand
CACACGATGGACCCGGCACCCGCACGGTGAATCCATGGAATGCTAAGAAGTTCGTCTCTCTCTACCAGAGCGACAAAATTTTGTTTAAGTTCTTCACATAAAGAATTAAAAAAAATATTGATATGAACTTTCCTAAGATTTATAATTTTCAACAACTGTGATGAAATGCTTCTTTTTGTTTTCGTTCCAAGTATGTAACCATAAAAAGAGAAAGAACTATGCATATACTAAATGTAATGTACTGTAATACATTTAAAATGTTTTCTTTAAAAAATTCAATATGCCAAGTGACATCCTTTGAGATGCTCCTCATTTCCTCACCTCACTGTTGCATACATGTCCTTAAATTGTCTTTATTTAAATTTTGTTTAGTATTCTGTTATTGCTATATTATGGAGTCTTGAATAAATTATTATCTATTATACCTGTAGATGTGCATCTATGACGTCGGCCAGGTTGGGCCCCAGCTTGGTCAGGTTCTCCAGCGTTGGCTCCTGCAGGAACTTGCCCACGTCCGTTTTCACTTCTTCAACGCCTGGAATAATATGAATTTAAAATGTAATGTCACAATGTTTTTCCAGGCTAGCCTTATCACATTTTGTTACCCTCCTGCCCTCTCTTGTCCTCCCACCTCCATGGGCCACCGGCTACTTACACACGGCATGAAACGCGACAACACAGCTGTCACTTGACGCCGGTCTCGTGTAAACGAGAGGTACCTCCCCGGTCCGGCCGGCCCAATTCGGCTACATGCATGCATATAGCCGAATGGGGCCGGCCATACCACTTATAAAATGTTATATAATATTATTATGTAACTTGGTCCAACCTAAAATGTAGGTTATATATTTTTATTTGGACTACTATTTAAAGTGACACTTTTCAAGTAGCGTCAAGAAAGGGCAGAATGTTACGAGTCAGCAACACGCTAGAACAGGAAAACTTGCTACGTCGCGCAGTACAGTAAAACTACGCTAACTCGTAGCAGGTACGCGGTGCATCAAGTGTGTGTGCTACTAAATGCAGGTCAACTGTTACTTGACTGTTTTAAGTTTCTACTTCTTTTACTGACAGTGATTTTTTTTTTTATGATATAGGAGGGCAAACGAGCAGCCGGAGCCATTTTCATGACTACCGACGCCCACAAACATCCGCATAGGGGCTATACAGATGCGCTGCCCTCCTTTCTCCTCCCACCTCCATGGGCCACCGGCTACTTACACACCGCACGAAACGCGACAGCACAGCTGTCACTTTACGCCGGCCTCGTGTAAGCGAAAGGTACCTCCCCGGTCGTGCCGGCCCAATTCGACTGCATGCAAGCATGCAGTGTGGCACTACCTATAACCGAATGTATGTCAGCTTTTGGTTTTTTTATAGTATAGGGGGCAAACGAGCAAGCTTTTGATGACTAACGACGATGACAAACATGGGCATAAAGATGATAAGGCATCTGCAAAACAGATGCCTTGTCATTACTTCGCTCCTCTCCGTGGGCCACTGGAAACAAACGGCGGTATCGTATGAGCGAGAGGTACCTCCCTGGTCGTGCCAGCCCAATTCGACTGGATTGCAGCACTGCACTTTACTACTATTTACTTAGTTTTTTTAATCCCAAGTCCCGTACCTGAGAGGTCCAGCTTCTCAAAGTCGCTGATCTCCAGATGCTGTGCATCCTCCGTGGCGCTATCCTCCGCGGCGCTGTCCTCCGACTGCTCCTCTTCAGACTCGCCCTCCTCAGACTCTGTGGCGTCTGTAACAATTTGTCTAATGCAGAGCTTCCCAAACTTATTTTGTCTAGTGCCCAGTTTGAAAATCAGTTATTTTTGCGCCCCTCAAGTTTTCCACTAATAAAATCTATATAATATATTAGTTGGTTTCTTAACCATATACCGCCCCCTCAGAACCTCCAGCCGCCCACAAGTGGGGGTTATCGCCCACTATGGGAAAAAATGGTCTAATCATTAGATCATGCATTAGACTAATGTAATGAACAAACGCTGCAAATGTAAATCACAAAAAAAAGTATGCGTCTCTCTCAGATAGAAGTGATAGCAATAATGAAAGTTGAACTATTTAATATTGAAATTGTGCAACTGGAAAATAGCTTAGATTATTTGCATAATTACTTATTACTTCAATTTTATTATGTGTATTATATATATACTATATAATATATAGGTATATACAGGGTTAAATTTTGGTCACCGGCCAAATTTTCAGATTTGGTTTAGAATCGATAATATATCCGATTTATGAAATAAAAAAAGAATAAAAAAAATATTTTTTGTCCTACACTAAAAATATTATCATGTAGACAACTAACTCGCCGCACACTATTCAACCGTTCGGCGCCAGTAGCAATGAACTCTGTATAACATGTGTTGCCGTACGGGCCTAAAGTCCGACAGCTGTTTGAGCCTTGAGGTCGATACGAACAACTATCGATGTATTTTTACGGACCATTTCAATAGATTTTTATTTATCAAAATATTACAATTAGGCGATAAAATTTAAAACACACCCTTGGATTGATTTTTAGTACTTTGTTTTAAAATGTGGCCGGTGATCAAAATTCAACCCTGGATATTTATAGATAAAATCTTAAGCACTCACTCTCTGTCACTCTCACTAATCCACGGTGCTAACTACATAAAGTGAGAAAGAAGGAGACGCTGCCGTTGGCGCAAAGCCAGACATTGGCTACGGCGCGTGTTACGTAACAAAGCGGTTTACCCGACCATAAGAATTCACTTCAAAACTGTCCTTCAAACTCGAACCCTCACGACCAGTCTGCACATGGTCACCACAAGACCACGAGGGAACATTCATGCTCAATCTGAGGCTGTACAATCACGAACAATAGTATACATACACTTTAGTGCCTTCTCATAATTTAAATTTTGAAGTTCCATATACTTTGACGTGTCAAAAGAAAGTTATTGTGGAATATACTTTGACGTGTCAAAAGAAAGTTATTGTGGAATATACTTTGACGTGTCAAAAGAAAGTTATTGTGGAATATACTTTGACTTGTCAAAGAAAGTTATTGTGACAGGGTTCTAAAGTGTATACATAGTATTGCTCGAGACTGCACATGGTAACCACCAGGTTATCACCACGTGAACATTAAGGCTGTTAACATATAACTCACATTCCTCTTCATCGTCGCTCGCCTCTCCGTCGGACAGCTCGGCCGAGCCGCCCAGTTTGTCTTTCATCGCCTTCTTACTGGCCGCGCCGCCTAAGCTGTTGCCTGGAACATTCACAAGCTACTGTACAAGCGATAACGAAGAATGCGAAAGGAATTTAAATCATATTATAAATATGTAATAATTGAAACGGCAACACCAAATCAACCCGGGCATCATACAAAATCGGATTATCAGCGTCATATCAAAATCAAAATATTTTTGTTCCAAATAGAATTATAAAAACTACATTTTGAACGTCAAAAGTTACATCTACCACCGGTTCAACCTTAGCCCTGCCCTGAGAAGAACCGGCGAAAACAACTCAGCGGGCCTCATTAATTAAAGAATTATCTAAAAATATATTCAAATACATTCTTATTATATTATATACAATACAGAATTTATTAATTAACATTTATTTTGGTACAGAAGTACCCTGGGAGGAGGGTGCTCCCATCTGCTAGTAGTCCGCTAGTCGCGGCGGCGCCATACTGAGTGAAAATGTATTTGATAATTACAAAACAAGTACCTTCATACTCTGAAATATTTTTTTTTTATTGAACGTCAATGTTAAACAGAGCCAAACTTAATAAGTAAGAGGGTAACGGAGGTAAACAGGGTAAGAGGGTAAACGAGCAATTGGACCCATTTTCATAACTAGCGACGCCCATAAACATCCACACAGAAGCCATACAAATGCCCTCCTCCCACCTCCTTCCATTGTTGGACCCTGCCACTTGCGCGAAACGCACGGGAGCGTGTGCGGGTACGTATGCGAGTGCGTGCGTGCGAGCGTACCTGCTAACACGACCCTGGTGAGGCGGTCGGCGCTGTCGGGCTGCGAGGACAGCGCGTCCACCAGCTGCATGCACGCGTCGCGACCGATCTCGTTGTGGCTCACGTCCAGCGACTGGCGACAACATAACACGTTGTGATATTTATCTTTATATATAAAAATGAATGTTTGTCTGTATGTTCTTTATAGAATACATTTGATCAAGTGATGATCTTTAGTAAAGTCGTATTACGCCTACGAAGGTTACTAAATTTGCACGATCAATTTTGAGACAGATGTCGCCACTGTCAATCCAATGAATTTTACATATTGCTGTGATAGTTATGCTAAAGCAGCATAACTATAACAGCGTGAAGGCGCAGCAACGCACGCAAGTGCGGCTAGAATATAATATTATTACTAGCTGCCGGGCAAATTTGTGAATCTAAGCCATTCTCAAATCCCTTTCAACTCACACAAAAAAATTCGTCAAAATCGGTCCAGTCGTTACGTCAACTCCTTCGACGCATTTTTTTTTTATGATATAGGAGGGCAAACGAGCAGCCGGAGCCATTTTCATGACTACCGACGCCCACAAACATCCGCATAGAGGCTTTACAGATGCGCTGCCCTCCTTTCTCCTCCCACCTCCATGGGCCACCGGCTACTTACACACGCGACAGCACAGCTGTCACTTTACGCCAGTCTCGTGTAAGCGAGAGGTACCTCCCCGGTCGTGCCGGCCCAATTCGACTGCATGCAAGCATGCAGTGTGGCACTAACTCTTACCAAAATTGCACCGCTAACTGTACCACTAAATACAGGTCATTTCTAATGAATGGTTTTAAGTTTCGACTTCTATCAGCAATCACAAGGACTGCCTGTTGATTTCTTTATTGTCACCATAAAAACCATAATCTGTGTCAAAAAAAATAAATTGTTCTTTTGGATTAGGGCTAAACCCTTGTGACACAGCTAGTCACAATAAAACTAACCTCCAACAGCACGGCGTTGTCTTTGATGCTCTGCGCCAACGCCTTCGCGCCTTTGCTCTTCAGGAGACAGTCGCCGAAGTTTATTGTTTTTAAATTCTTTAACCTGAAACAGGAATATCCAATACATTGAGTTCACACTCACACTCACACATTTACAGTATGTGAGATGCAGATATAGTATTCAGGGTTTGTAGTGCTCTCTCTCTCGCTCAACTTGTATTTGAATCATATAGTTTAGGAGGTCGTGCCAAGCTCTATCGCAGCCTTATTGGGTCGGCACTAGTGATGCGACTCGAGTAGGAATTTGCGACTCGAGTCACTCGAGTAAGATTGTTCCCTCACTAGAGTAATACTCGAGTAAATAAGTCACTCAAGTAAAAATGGCACTCGAGTGACGAGTTCACTCGGTGACTCGGGTTCATCCAGTAACACGAGTGCAAGTGAGTTCACTCGAATAGGATTTTTTTTCACTCGAGTACGACTTTGACAAACTGACTCGAGTAAAAACATGACTCGAGTCGCATCACTAGTCGGCACTACTTTTCGCTCACACGATACCGGCTAGCTGACGCGTTTCGTGCGGTGTGCTAGTTTCCGGAGGAGGAAGGACGGAGTAGATTACACAGATGTATATGCGGATGTCGGTAGTCCTTAACATGGCGCCGACTGCTCTTTTTTTTATAAGGAATCTATGCTGAAGGCGAAGGCCGATGCGGCTTCATCGATATGAGAGGCTCGTCATTGGAGACGTGCCTCTGTAATCTCCACGACTACAGACGGTGCCAACTGCTCGTTTACCTTAAATGAGTTACCTGGGGAGGGCGGTGGCGATGGCCTGCGCGCCCTTGGGCCCGATGGTGTTGTCGTTCAGGTTGAGGCAGGCGAGCCGCGGGTTCCGGCGGAAGGCCTCCGACAGCGCCGCCACGCCAGGGTGGTAGATGCCGTTCTGGGGCATGGCTATCTCCTCCAGCGTGCCCATATCCTACAAGAGAAAAGAGAAACACTCAAATTGCTTTGTTCTTAGGTAAACCACAAATTAACCCTAACATTAGTCACTAAACACCTGCCGTTTGCCCCCTATATCATAAAAAAAACCAAACTCTGGGTCTTAAGGTGAAATACAAATTATTGTATTGCATGTATACATCTATTGCATTTATGTTTATTTGACGCTTTTTTGCTCATTGATACGTTCAACAACCAACGCAGTATATAACTAAAGAAAGCCAAAGCAAAAGCCCTATCCATGATAGGGGGACTCAGACCATATTATATTTAATGTTGCATGCGACGTTAGCGCTCAAAATGATCGCCCTCTAACCGACTTTGCAGACAACCATTTTTTTAGTTGTTATTCCAGTAATAAAGGATCCGTTGCCCTCCCATCCTCCTTCCGGGAAGAATGGGCCCCCGGAATCGGTATCGTTATCAATAATTACGTGTTCTTACACGTAAACTATAAGTGTGCGAAATTTCAGACTCCTCCGTCCGCGCAATTGCCATAATAATATATAGATAAATAATTAAATTTTTACACTAGGACATCAGTTATCACTCTCACACCCAGGAGTCGTGGAGTTTCAACGTACTACAACTACAACGTAAATCTAATGCACATATTTGAATACAATTACAACTCCCCATAGTTGAAGTTGACAAACTCACCTTAAACACCCTGGCCAACGCCTTCGCCCCCTCATTCTCGAGCCTATTCCTGCCTGCGATGAAGATCCGTAGCTTCCTCGGGCTGCTGGAGAGAGCGTCGGCCAGTAGCTTGCCACCGGTGATGCCGAGACCGTTGTTGTTCAACCGGAGCTCCTGGAATATTTATAAATAGCATAAAACTATGTTTGTACCCATGATTATGGAACAATAATTCCACACAAAAACCTGTTATGGTCTCATATTGAAAAGCAGCAGCAGTAGACGTCCAAGAAAATAAAAATATGGAACAATGGTATATGAATATTGAGTAGCAAGAAGAGTAAGTTGTACCTTAATTACGAATAATAATATACATTGCATTATGATAATTAATGAATAATCAAAATATATAAATAGATACTATTTATCTATATAGAAAAGTAAGGTATGATTTTATTTTGAAAGAGATGTCTTTTATCACCTGTAACTCGGAGCAGACATCACTTTGCAGCAACCGAGCAAGGCCCTCCACACCAATGGGGCCGAATGCGTTATCACTCAAGTCCAGCACTGACAGCCTGGCACCAGCTTCAATCATGCCATCACCCAAGGCACTCTGCAAGTATAAAGTTACATCAAATAAGGATTGATTCAAGAAACAATAGATATATACACAATGAAGAAAAAGAATTTCATGTGAAAATTTTTATTTAGGGGGCAAACGAGCATTCAGAGCCATTTTCATGACTACTACCGTCTATAGACTGATGGGCATAAAGGCTATACAGATGCATTGCTACCTTCCTCCTCCCTCTAGAGGCCACTAGAAACTCACACAGCACAGAACACAGTGCAGCTGTCAATTTATGTAGGCATTGTGTGAGCAAGAGGACGTACCTACCCAGTAGTGCCAGTCCAATTTTTTAACATTCTTTTTACAATAACTGCCTTTGATATAATTATACCTACAACTATCAAAGGATAAAGAATCAGTAGCATTTGAACTATTTAGCTAACATCTGACACAATATTGATGTTTCCCAGTAATTGAAACGATTCTCTCTCTTCTGTCTTTTGGGGCCGAAGCATTTAATCACTAGTTTTAATATAATAATTTTTTAGAGTCACTTACTAATGCTGGAGGTATTTCTGTCTTCATTCTGCCAGTGAACATATCCGAAAACCGTGCTGTTTTCAATTCTGGGTGCTTCTCTAAAGCTTTGGCTATTGCTTTAGCAGCCTCTACTCCTAATGTGTTTCCCGTGAGGGTCAGGTACTGCAGATTAGCGCAGGCATTGATTGCATTTACAATGGGTTGTGCTGGAACCATATCAACTCAAAGTTTAGTTTATTGCTGTAAATTATGTCAAATTAGTTTTGTCAACATTTAATAGCCACTTTGCACCTTTCTTCTATCACAGAACACCCCCATATAGCATATTGCCTAATATGTATCACAAGCCTAATATGTATGAACAAGTTATCTTAGATGATTTAAGATAAGTTTCCTTAGATGGGATCCATCTCAGAACCTACTAGACTACTACCAAGAAGATTCTGCATACCACAACAAATCTTCATTATAAATAAAATTTAATGATTATTTGTTTGTAGTGGATAAACAAACTTTGATTCCTATATAAAAGATTGATAAAAGCGAGAGGCATTAAATTAAACCACATATACTATAAGTGCCTATGTAATAATGCATGATTTGTTACATAGCTTTTGATTGTAACTGTGATAGTCACTTTTGAGATAACCAGTTGTTTGCTCTTACGCATGCTGTTTGCATGCACAACGATGATATCTGATTCTCACTATCATACAAGTATTAAAGTAGGTTATTTCATGTCCAATATTAGCTATAAAATCTCTCAGATGTCCCTCACAGAAGTTACATACACATACGAGGGGCTAATTAACATAGCTAGAGAATGCAATATTTTTTTTCAAACTACACCACTACATAGACATTCAATAGTAATAACCTGAGAGTTTTAAAGAAAAAAGTAAAGTAATACATAAGATAATCTAGCTTCATAAGAATAAATAAATATTAAAAATATTTATCAATTATAAATATTTCAAATCTGTAATGTTATATGTAATTGGGATAGCTTACAAATATAGTGTAATTGCTGATTTTGAAAAATAAATTTGATTTATTTTATCTTTTCATTATTTTGACAGAGGTGACCTTCATTTCATATGGTCAATGACTTATAGTCATTCCAGCACCCAAAAGTAGCCTTTATATTATAACTTTATTAGTCCATAGCTGCGCTCCACGGTTTCACCCGTGCAAATTCGATCCCGTGAAAAACGTCCCATAGCATCCCATAGAAACATTTTTTCTCTCTAAGCAATGGTAAAAGAAATTTTGAAATCGGTCCAGTAGTTTTTGAGCCTATTCAATACAAACATACAAAAATACAAAGGTTTCCTCTTTATAATATTAGTATAGATAGTCTGTCACCGCATAGCCAGTGAAAAAAAATGAAATTGTCTGTCTCTATTACTATAGCACATTAGTGTTAGTAAACAATAATATAATTAGCATTGGACGTCATGCGGCTGATAATGACGAAACAATTGTAAATAAACGTAATGAAAGAGAAGACTTCTCCACATTAAAACATTTAACAATTCTAGGTTAACGATTAGTCATCGTGTTTTACTTTTATTATAGCTATCTAGATGTTACTAGAAAAACATTAATTATTAAACTTTGTATGCTATCATTGTGATACAAGGTTATACTTTATAATAAAAATAATTCAATATTTATGTTATAACGTTATATCCGTAAATAAGTAGAAATTTTAGGATTAAGTTGAAATTAAAAAAGTGTTTATTTACCATCTTTTTCAGTGTTCAATTTTAACGACTTTCCAGAGAAATCTACACCGGTCTCCGGTCTACATAAGGCGCCTAGCGCTGTGGTTATCGAATTAAAATTAAAAGAAGTCATTTTTGCTTTGATTATTTAATAAATAGATGATAAATTAACATGGAAATAATGTAAATTTACAAGAAGAAGTTTTACTTTTCGCAACGGACTTTGTTATTTTGTACTATAATTTTAAATTTAGAAAAGCTTACACGCTTGACTCTTGACATATAACTGTCAAGCTTCAAAAAAAAATATTTTTTAATTAAAAGTATTGACACACATTGTATACTATACATTTTTAAAAATCTCATAGATATACAAATTATTACAGTTTGGTCGTTTAGATTTGATATAATAGCTACTGTATATTGGTTAACTTAAAATAAAGATTATTATCATATAAGGAATTAAAAATACATTATTATTGTTATTGAGACAAAAATTTTATGATTATTTAATGTAATATTTTTAATTTCAAATGTAGGCATTAGGCGTACAGGTGAATTTTCATTTCTGACTCTCATAATTTCATTCTGTAAGCAGAATTAAAGAAAGAAAGCAAAAGGTTAGCCGAAGGTCGAGGCCAGTAGCGTGCTATGGGAGAGGCCTGTGTGCCCAGTGGACTGCAATAGGCTGATCATGATGATTATGAATTCATTATCATCATCACGTTTCTTGTGCTTTTTATGACTTCTTAATAGTACGTTATTTGAAGTTTTTTTTTTACCCTATGATAACACTATTTAGTGTTGTGAATTGTCACTGTTACGTTAAGAAGAAGAACTAGTATAGTGTAATAAACCAGGTTATTTTATTCAATATTAATTAATGTCTTACAAATCAAAAATTTTTGGATGTTTATAATTGGCTGCATGCACGAAAAAGCATTACTTATTATCATGAAACGAGTATCGCAAATACGCGATCTAAGGGTGTATGTGAACACTGAGCTAAGCTTTAGGGACCTTATTACTAAGATATGCAGGAAGGCCTGAACCTAGGGTTTGTATTGAGATAAGCTCAAGGCTTTACAAATACTAGTGGACCCACGAAGATCGATATTCAATCTAAGTGAAACTTTTTTTGTAATAAATAAAAACTAATATCATATGAGTTATGACATGTCACCGTAACTAAGGTAAACAATTTATGTATAATTTTCAACACTTGCAAAAGATACATTGAAACTTTACGTAGACAGAGAAAAGAAGTAGTTTCCTCTGACCTGAAATACTGGCCCCTAAAGCCTAGTTTAGGCACCAGTTCCCCACAATACTCCAATTTATGTTTGCATCTAGTTTATTGTTAATGTAAAATATGTATAGTGGTGAGAAATAAACTATTAAACTATTAAACTATTATAAACTTTAAAACTTAAACTTCCTCTGCCTACGAAACTTTATCAATAATTACGTGTGTCATTTGTATCGATGTGTCAAATGCATGAAAATGTGTGTAAAGATTTATTTATTAAATTAAAGTACTTTATAAATTTTATTATAAAAATTTTTGCTTCATTTATTAATATATAAATTATAGATTTAAAAGATAAAAATGTAAACGGCAACAGTTCGTTCATTCATTTATAACTTCCTAATATCGCCTAATACATAATATCACATATCACATCCCTAATTTTTGTCTAAATGTGCGTATTGTTGACAAAATGTAATAGTGTGCTATACGTGTTTATCTACCTACCCTCCCTCAAATAATGGCAGAAAATTTTTTACTGTGATCGTTTGTATGGCATCTCCATTGGTTATATTATGCTCTAAGCTTTGTTTCGATGACATAACATGTTAAATGATATTTAGATTTTTATTACAAAAAAGTATCACTTCGATCGAATTTCGATATTCGCGGGTTTATAAAAGTGCCGTTGTGTTGCTTTGGCTCTTTGGCGTTTTCGAAATACGTATTAAGTATGTGTAATAATGGGATGTACCTATACTTACCTCTTGCTTAGATAATACTGACGTATAATTCGTGAGAGTCAGTTAGATTATTCTTTACCTTTTATTGATAATATTATGAAAAGTTTGTGATAATTACTTGATATCAATCTAATCTTATCTAAAGAAAATTTACGCTGTACCTTGTAGGTAAATCGTACGCCGTCACATAACAGTCGGTAGTATGGAACGACAGTGATCGCTCGTCTACTCGATTTTTCTATTATTTATCTTGCTTATATTTGAACTTTCAAGTTTAATAATACTATATTAGCTGTAAATAAAAGTTGAAAATAATATTTGAAAAAAAAAATTGTTCTCCGAAGCTTTTGCGCATTGGGATTTGGGAGTGGGACTGCTGGTACATCACTAGTTTGTACGTGACTTCAGTACGGAATACCATGGCGAGTGAGTATTTATTAAAATTAAACATTTATGAATTGAAAACCGGTGAAAATGCAATTGACAACAACATATTTATTAATATCTTGACGTATTATGCATATGAGCTAAGTATTGCAAATTAATTACATGTGATCTTTTTATCTGTTTCATGGATGTAAATAAAGTTTGTTTATTTAATATTTCTTCTACAATATAAACTTTGAACCTTTAAAATACCTTTTATCTTGTTTATCTAATATTGATATGGAATAGAGACAAGTTTCTAAGGTCGTAATTCAACATTAATCTATAGAAAAACTAACCTTCATAAATAATGTGAAAATGTTATGACAAAATAAATTTAAATAATTACCCTAGACTCAAAGGTGTCTAATTGAATAAATGTTAACATAGTAATTGAAATTTACATACACCAAATAAGTTTTAAAATGAATGTGAGAATTATTATTTTGTAGTGTAACCTCCTATGAATATATTATAAATATTTTCAGTTGTGAATGAAATGCTCGTAACGGTCATTATCAAATATGTTCAACCATTTCCTTATATGTTTTACCTACTAGACTGTGTTATTAGTGTATATGACATTAGACCTCTATAAATAAATTTAAAAATGCTATTGTAATTAATATTAGCTTACAGTCTCTTGCCTTTTTAACCACCTGGAGATTTCTCAGCTCAATTTTCAGCACCAAGATACAGTTGTTTTTGAGATCAGAACAACAATAAAATTATATGGTAAATAATATACTACATTGACGTGGTAAGTTGGGACTTGGCAAGAATGCAAAGAATATTCTCTAGCCCCGCACTTCCACCGATGTCGTCCTAAAATGGCAACATCGGGGGTGGTGTAGGGTAGAGAGCAGGTAATGGAATTTTTGCCATGTCCCAGATTACTGCCTCTGTGTAGTAATAGCTAATAAATAAACGGTGATAAAGTTCATTAAATTGTTTCTGTTGTTTTGTATTCTAAGAGACTTGTTCCCTTTATTTGTCCATTTACATTGCCTATTGGGCATTCAGCGACGCTTGACTCATGATGATAACTGGCGGCCTCCAACACTGCATTTACTATTTTAGAAGTCTTGATTCTGCAATTAGGATGTGTATGAAGAGAATAATTAATGTAGAGGGATTATAATAAATCTGTAAGGATTGTCACATCTGACATTCTGTTCTATCTGTTATTTACCACAAACTTATTACAACCAGTTCCTTAATAGGCTACCATTAGGGTACCAGTAGTAATATGTTTGTCCAATATTTTATGCTCTAATATGAGAATGATATAACTTGGCCAAGACTTAAGTGTGTTGTTTTAGATAAACATGTGAAAATGATAAATCATTTTGTTACATTGTTTATTTAACCATATATATTACAATGTTTATTTAACCATATATATTTGTTGTCGTGGCCTATGATTCTTCTTATCTGCAATCTAAATAAGATCTCAATGATTTCTTAAGTTTATACGAATGTTATTATGTAATAAAACTATTTTAACAGATTTTTATCGAGGTTTATTTAAGTGTATTTGAATAAAAGTTATCAAAATGATTTTTTGTTTCGTACTCCAATGTTGTTTTACTATGAGCCCAATGGGGCCAGACTATTGGATCGCTTAAAGTGACAGTTTTGCTGTCGTGTTTTGTGCAGTTTTAGTGGCCTTTTGGACTAGCATAGGTATAGGTGTTAAAGATGTGTTGCCCATACATCTTTATAATAAGCATCACTTGAGTAAACTTCATAAGAAAGAACATTTTTCTCAAGTCAAAGGTTTGCAAAGACGTGATTCGCGATTTCTAAGACATTATAACCTCAAAAATAAATATATAAATAATCTATATTAATATTTTAAAGAGGAAAATGTTTGTATTAGATAGGCTCCAAAACTACCAGACCAATTTTAACCATTCCTTCACTACTATAAAGTTACATTATCAGTGAGATTTTTTATTCTGCCTGTGTTGTCCCACTGCTGTGCGAAGGTCAGGAAGTAAAATGCTATATTTTATATATTATAAAGTATGTATGTTGTTCTGTAACAGTTAATATCTGTATGTCTATATTTCGGAAACATTTCGCACGCGGTTCTTCCTGACCTTTGATATTTTACACCTCAAAGAGGCCCAACACTTTAATACGTTCAATCATTACCATTTATTTGAGTCGTCGATACTATAATAAAATTACACGGACCATTGGCGTAACTTCACCGGTGGGATCCCGCGGCAGTTTTTTTTAGGCGGCAAACGAGCAGTCGGAGCCATTTTCGTGAGTCGTGACTACCGATGCCCATATACTTCCACATAGAGATTATACACATGCGTGGCCTCCCTGGGCTACCGCCTTCTAACACACGATACACGGTATACCTCCAGAGGTACCTCCCCGGTCGTGCCGGTTCAATTCGGCTGCATGCAAGCATGAAGTGTGGCACTATCTCTTACAAAAACGTTTTGTTGAGGTACTTCCCTCTCTATTACCTTCACTGGAATTTCATAACTATCATTTTAAGACGGATTTATATGGGTGTGAAATACCACGGCCATGAGGGCCCAATTCGAATGCAACGCAGCATGTGCTGATTTATATTCATTATTCGTCCATTTCCACCTTAGATCATTTAGCAATGATCTAAGATTTTCACACACTTTATACGTTTGACTTGACTTGTATGTAACGAAGTATTTCAATTACATTTTATTCATCTTCCAGTAATCTAAGTCGTTTGAAATTTTGCATGCATATAGAAACCGTATTTTAATAATTAACTAGCTACGCCTGGTGGTTTCCCTGTGTAAAATCTATGCCAAGGTAGTTTTTATTTGTCGGGCTAATAAGATTTATGTTGTTCCTAATACGTTTTTATATATACACGCTCTGCGGTTCCATCCGCGACCCGAAGGAATAACAAACAAACATACAAACTTTCGTATTTATAATATTAGTAGGATACCTTAGCTAAATTTTATTTAAATCTGTTTAGTATATTGTACTTTTTACATGACTACGACAACTTTACCAACTATCGCAACATACCTAAGAATTAACGACATTATTTATTGATAAGCGTTCTACGTACGTGTCTTTAGTTTTTAAACTGTATTAAGTAATGCTAATAAATACTCGACCTTCATTACAGAGGTTGGAGTTCGTACTCACGCACGTCACAGCCACGCCTACGTTTACTTTTCGGTTGTCACGCTAATATGCCTTTTAAGAAGTTGGATGATGATGGAGTGATGGAAATTCATATTATACTTTGGTCAAAAAGTATTATACTCTTGAAGTAAAATTTCTTAACGTTCTTCACTGGGGAGTAAGCTAATGACGTGACGAGATCGTTACGAAAGGCGAGACGAACGAAAATTGAAAGGGTATATGGTAGTTAGTGAAGACAGAAAGAGAGTTGCGTTTCTTATATTATTGTAGGAGCAAGAAAGAGCAGTGGCGCGTACATTTTCTTTCGTTATCCCTCTCATAGCCACTTACGTTTGGTGTATGAAGTTTTACTTCCGTCGTGTGGTCTAAAGCTCATATTTTTATACTATTTCCAACATTTGTTAATTTAAATTACATAAAAAACGACCGGTTTCGATAGCTCTATATCTGGTTTACCCGATGATGAGTTATCGAAACCGTGTTTAATTTAATTTAAATTAATCAAAGTGAAAACAATGTAAAATATTATATTACTTAATCTAAGTACATTATGGACCAAATAACTACTGCTTATTGCTGATCTTGCTGTTGACTACGGACACCCATCCACATGATTGTCACGTTGCCCACCTTTTCTCGGTCCTTCCCTATAACGGCGTCAGTTATTTCACGGAGAGGCACTCACCCGGTCGCGCCGGAACAACACCACTGCACTGCAGCAATTGCCTCTCACAAATTTCTGGTACTTTTCCATTTAGCTCATTGAACATGCAACCACTTCCTAGCAACTTCCACCCCCCAAAAAATGTTAAAGACAACTAACTATAAGTCAAAATGCTACAATTATTTGGTGGAAGATAGTTTTTTTATGGTATGGGAGCAAACGATCAGTTGGAGCCATTTTTATGACTAACGACGTCCATAGACATCCACATAGAGGCCATACAGTTGTGCTGCCCTCTTTTCTCCTCCCACCTCTACATACCGCACGAAACGCTGTTCAACATGATCTAAGTTTAGTTAACGTAGAAAACCCCTTTATGCTCATTTTAGTTGGGGAAATGCTTTTATGCACTGCCATAGTTTCTGGATGGGTATGTGGAAATCTGCTGGAAACCCCTCGGGTTCCATGGGTCACCCATACTTAAGCCTGTCAGCAAAAAGGCACCTCGGCGTCTGTCCAGTACCTCATGTCATCTCTCATGTAGAAGGGACCTAATCGATGGCGCAGTATGGACTCACCTAGCCGAAACGGCAGTCGTATGTGGACAACATTCTTTTCCATTTTCTGGAAGTCAGTCCCTTATTTAAACGAACTTAATTTGACCTCGTGTGGTTGTGTGTGGACTGTGGACGCATCTATAGTGCCACAAACATATCTGACCCGGTGGCCGAGACGGGAACTAAAGCCGTCATTTTGAAATGTCAATCTGTTGTCAGTTTTATTGGTGGAGCGACGCACATAACACATTTACCCTAAATGAATGCGAGAAACATTATTTTAAAAGTTATATCTCTTATGTAAGAAGAGAAACGTCTCCAAGGGCCATTAATAACGTTTATAAAATTGTTGACTGTTTGTAAATTTGACATGACCATAATTATAACATTAAAATATAATAGGTCACTCTTTTATTTCTAATTTATTATTTCTAATGAACTATTAAAATAATAGTTGTCATGGTTTTAGTGTTGTGATGGCATCATTTGAATTAGTCCCTGCATCACACATTATTTTTACTCTAAACATCGGAATTTTTACTTTAATGGCAACACTTCATTAGACTATAGCGCTGCTGTCCCCAGCTGTCACCGGGTCATAGAAGTTTGTGGCACAGGGCACTCTAAATTGTATTCAAGTAGATTCTAGGTCATTTATTGACTAATACTCCACCCATCCTATCTCAAAAAACTTTCCTATTTTGTGAGCCGCAATGTCTGCCTGAAGCTGGCGTCATCGCGGCTTGTTCGTATGAAGATGTGGAGCCAGTTTTCTCTGCCTACTCTTTACGGAACTGATTTGAAGATGTAATATTTTTTATGTAATAGCCAAATAATATTACATTGCATATTTTTTGGCCTCAATCTTACTAACGTAACGCAATGGAATAAATAATAATAAGTATAGATGAGTTCTTAAGTAACAATACAACCCAGACCAAATAAATACTTTTTATTTGGTCTGAGTAATACAATATATTTATCCTCCTTGAAAGACACGAGTACATAGACAATAGACGTTACACCTCACAGCACAATATACCCGTTCTCTGTCTACGCCGTAGACTTATAAGCGTAGACAGAGAATACAACTTATAAGTCGTAGACATTGTATTCTCTGTCTACGTTATAAGTATATTATCTTTGCCGTAGACCGTAGACAGAGAATACAACACATACCACTCGCCACATAGACAGAGAAAAGAAGCTTTCCTCTGTCTACGACTCGCCAGTATATACTTATGATGTATATACTGTATTATCCGTAGACAGTTGTATTCTCTGTCTACGGTATTATCTATGCCACTCGCACTTGTGTATCAATGTCAAGTAAATGTTTTGGCAAAAGAAAGTATCGTCATTTAAATTATCATTTAAAATATGTTTCGCACCAGTCTAGTTAACATCAAGAGCACGCAGATGTACTTTGAGAGCGGCGGGTCGCTACTTTACTCGTCTTTTTGTTTTTCGTACGTGCGTTTAAAATAAATCTAACATTGTTTTATTTTAGATCTGTACCTTCGCTCTTAAAAGTATCTTAGAGATAGATATCTGTAGATATAGGTACTATTGGATAGTTAGTAACTGAAATAGAGCGCAAACAATTTGAAAATTAGTGAATAGTAATTATTTACTGGCTAGACCGTATAAGGCCTGTGGTAAACGTGGCGGGACTAGGGTTGCCAACCGTTCTATAATATAATATAGTACTATATTTCAGGTTTGTGTACTATATACTGTTAAGAAATATGTAGGACACAAAAATACTATATTTTCAACACTGAACAACCTATATTTATATTACAAATAG
The DNA here is from genome assembly GCA_001625245.1 of Calycopis cecrops. Lineage (NCBI taxonomy): Eukaryota > Metazoa > Arthropoda > Insecta > Lepidoptera > Lycaenidae > Calycopis > Calycopis cecrops. The sequence continues at coordinate 29,028 of LUGF01028912.1, read as the reverse complement.
CGAAAAATAGTGTTTATTAATGCTCATGCCCCAATGCCTTCTGCCTCCTTTTGAAATTTACCTTCTAAAGATGTTAACTTTTTGTAAGTGTATATCAAAGCTGTAGTGTAAGGCAAGGGCATGAAGTGGTTATTATAGTATCCAGTAGAAATAAGGTAGTAGCTAACAATTTTAAAATAATAAACGGTATGAAATTTCGTAGTAAGCGACGTCGCCATGGCACAAGAGACGATAGGTCCCACCACGCAAGCGCTGGCCACTGGGCCCCGAGAGCGCTCGAGTTGAAGATGAAGATCGCGAAAAGGAGTACGTGTTATAAATTATAATTTACCTCAAAATCAAAATCAAAATATTTTTATTCAAAATAGAATTTTAAAAATTGCTTTTTGAACGTCAAAATTTTTCCATCTACCACCGGTTCAACCCTAGCCCTGTCCTGAGAAGAACCGGCGAAACAAACTCAGCGGGCCTCATTCATTTCTTTATTATCCATTCTTCATTTATATACATTAAAAAATATAATTTACATTTATTTTTGTATATAAGTCAGTGTCTATGTCAGTCACCTTTGAGTTTTATTGTATTTCAATCCTCAATAAAATTCAAAGGTGACTGACTGTCTGACTGACATAGTGACCAATCAACGAACAGCCCAAAGTCAAACCACTGAAAGGATCGAAATTTGACCTGCAGGTAGATGTTATGACGTAGCAATCCGCTAAGAAAAGGATTTTTAGAAATTCAGCCCCTAAGACGGTGAAATAGGGTATTGAAGTTTACATAAATTTCTTAGAAAATAAACGCGGGCAAAACCCAGGGGCACGGCTAGTTAGATAAATAACCTTTACCAAAGTTACCTATATTCTAAATTTCGTCACAGCGCGTGCAAAAATCGCTGCTTTCTGATTGTCTTTGGTTTTCAAATGCAAATTATTGATTTTAATACGCACATACTAAAAACATCTACATGACTAATGCAAGATTTAGAGAGACAACAATTGTAGCTGTGACTGTGTGACTTTTAGGTAATCAGTTTTTTGCTCTTAAGGTGTGTAAAGACACATAGCAACTTTTACACGCGCAACGACGCGACGATTTATAAGTTCCCTGAACGGCTAGACGGATATTAATGACGTGTTACATTCGTCTTGATAATGCGATGGGCTCTGAGTACGTTAAAATATGTTTTAAACAGGGTTTTTCAAAATAACGGTGACTATCATAACTATAGGGTATAAGCTTCTAGACTCCCACGCTACCTAGTGTGATAAAGGCACGTAGGAACGCAAAAACCGATTAAGTGCGAGCGGACTCGCGCCCGAGGCTTCCGTACCAACTTGTAAAACTTAATTTTTACATGGCGTATGCATTTATTTTGTACGTAACAAATCACAAATAATAAATTCGCTATGGTTTTATTTTTATATTTATATCAAGTACGATACTTTATCTGCAAGGCTAGGCCCTACTCAATCACAGACCATTTGCCAAGTCTCATGATTCTAGGTCACCGGGAAATAGGCTTTAGATGCAGACGCACAGACAGTAACAACAAAATAATCTACGTCCAGGTTTACCAAATTATTATGGGTCGCGAGAAAATATTGAGTGAGATCTTGTGAGATTACACGAGACTGGCGTAAAGTGACAGCTGTGCTGTCGCGTTTCGGTCGGTGTGTAAGTAGCCGGTGGCCCATGGAGGTGGAAGGAGAAAGGAGGGCAGTGCATTTGTATAGCCTCTATGCGGATGTTTGTGGGCGTCGGTAGTCATGAAAACGACTCCGACTGCTCGTTTGCCCTCCTATATCATTAAAAAAAAAAAGTACGATACTTTATCTGTAAGGCTAGGCTCTACTCAGCCACAGACCATTTGCCAAGTCTCATGATTCTAGGTCACCGGGAAATAGGCTTTAGATGCCGATGCACAGACAGTCTAACAACAAAATAATCTACGCCCAGGTTTACCAAATTATTATGGGTCGCGAGAAAATATTGAGTGAGATCTTGTGAGATTACACGAGACTGGCGTAAAGTGACAGCTGTGCTGTCGCGTTTCGTGCGGTGTGTAAGTAGCCGGTGGCCCATGGAGGTGGAAGGAGAAAGGAGGGCAGCGCATCTGTATAGCCTCTATGCGGATGTTCGTGGCGTCGGTAGTCATGAAAATGGCTCCGGCTGCTCGTTTGCCCTCCTATATCATAAAAAAAAAAAGATAGATGAGTGAGAGATACTTTTAACTATGTATATTTCCTTTTCCCAAAGACCTGGGTCCTGATGATGAAGAAGCTGGGACGTAGCCAAGACAAGTGGGAATTCTGCTCAAAGTAGTTACAGGACTGCTGTAGACACTATATATCTGCTCTTTGTATACTTGTTGTTAAGTTACCTTCCTCTGTTCCAGCCGCGAACCCCTACGACAAGCTCCTGAAGTCGTTCCAGGTGAACGGCAAGACCTACAAGTACTACGACCTCGGCGCGCTCGGCGATAAATATAGTAAGTACCCTCTACTGTGCATGAAGCAAACGAGCAGTCGGGCCCGACAAACGCCCTGCCAAAACTTGGACCAACATTCCAGCATAGCAATTTGCAGATGTCTGTGGATGTCGTTCGGCTTATAAACAGTCCAGCGAACGGTGGCCTAGGCTGACAAGAGGTGAAGCAAGCCAGTGCATTTGTATAATTTCCATTATCTATGCTTATCCGTGTAAGCGAGAGGTATAATAGTACCATATAAATAAGTTACACCGATGTACCTGCGCAGAAATCATTCTTTGGAAAGGCGCGAAATTATTTAAGCCAATCACCAGGCAATATTTTTGCACGGGAAATTCTTCATTCGCCATTGGTCAAACGAGAGTTGGCTGTATTGGCACTCGTCAGTTGCTTAGCCGAATGTAAGCTCTCATAGGTTGCCATTCATTCACACGTCAAAAGTCATGCAGCACAGATATCGTGAGCGAGATAGCATAAGCTCACGTCTTGCTACATTTTAAGCCTTATTTGTTGAAGAATAAGGTTTTTATTGAATTGGTGTTACAAATCGGATTAGATCGGCCTATGTTGCGCTTTTCTGCGTCAACGACGAAAGCCGATGTAACTTATTAACGCGGTCGAATTATACCTCTACTGTCATGTCCGCCCAATTCGGCCGGTGTCAAGTAGTGCTATATCCAGGTCTATTTCCCAGGTCGTCTGCCGTTCTGCATCAGGGTGCTCCTGGAGTCGTGCGTGCGCAACTGCGACAACTTCCAGGTGCTGGAGAAGGATGTCCAGAATGTTCTGGACTGGGAGAAGAACCAGAAGAATGAGGCGGGGGTCGAGATCGCGTTCAAGCCGGCGAGAGTCATCCTGCAGGTAGGAACTACCATTATTTTATCCCTTAAGGGTGTTCGCACATTATAACGACTCCACGCCAACTCGACTCGTAACTCAACTCGACGTATGGCATTGAAACATAAGCTTTATGTGGTATTTCTTAAGAGTAAGTTAAGCTTTCAATTGTCAAAGACAGTTATTGTGACAGGGTACTGAAGTGTATAGACATTATTGCTTTCACTTGTCAAAGACAGTTATTGTGACAGGGTACTGAAGTGTATAGACATTATTGCTTTCACTTGTCAAAGACAGTTATTGTGACAGAGTACTGAAGTGTATAGACATTATTGCTTTCACATGTTAAAGACAGTTATTGATACAGGGTACTGAAGTGTATCGACATTATTGCTTTCACTTGTCAATGACAGTTATTGTGACGGTACTGAAGTATATAGACATTATTGCTTTCACTTGTCAAATACAGTTATTGTGTCAGGGAACTGAAGTGTATAGACATTATTGCTTTCACTTGTCAAAGACAGTTATTGTGACAGGGTACTGACGTGTATAGACATTATTGTTTTAACTTGTCAAATACAGTTATTGTGACAGGGTACTGAAGTGTATAGACAGTATTGCTTTCACTTGTCAAATACAGTTATTGTGACAGAGTACTGAAGTGTATAGATATTATTGCTTTCACTTGTCAAATACAGTTATTGTGACAGAGTACTGAAGTGTATAGACAGTATTGCTTTCACTTGTCAAAGACAGTTATTGTGACAGAGTACTGAAGTGTATAGACAGTATTGCTTTCACTTGTCAAAGACAGTTATTGTGACAGAATACTGAAGTGTATAGATATTATTGCTTTCACTTGTCAAAGACAGTTATTGTGACAGAGTACTGAAGTGTATAGACATTATTGCTTTCACTTGTCAAAGACAGTTATTGTGACAGAGTACTGAAGTGTATAGACATTATTGCTTTCACTTGTCAAAGACAATTACTGTGACAGGGTACTGAAGTGTAAACATAGTATTGGTCGCGACTGTACCTCCCACATCCACAGGACCTGACGGGCGTGCCGGCGGTGGTGGACTTCGCGGCCATGCGGGACGCGGTACGCGACCTGGGCGGGGACCCGCACCGCATCAACCCCATATGCCCCGCCGACCTGGTCATAGACCACTCCGTGCAGGTCGACTTCTCGAGGATGTGAGTCGGTTTTTTTTGCTATAGGAGGGCAAACGAGCAGTTGAAGCCTTTTGATGACCACCGATGCCCGTACCCGTCTGTAGGTTATACAGATGCGTTTCCCTCCTGCCTTCCCCTCCATTGAGGTTTTGGGCCACCAGAAATTCGCACACCGCACAAAACGCGACAGTAAAGCGGGCATTGCCATATAATAATACATTTTATGGTATAAAGCGGAAATATAGCAGCCGGATAGTTTTACTACCTACACAGCACGCAGGTGTCAAGTGTCAGCTATGTCGTTGCGTTTCCTGCCGTCTTTGTTTCCGGTGGCCCATCGGAGGTGAAGGAAAAAGGAGGCATCTGCATTACAATGGGACACTGGAAACTCACACGAAACGCGACAGAACTGTCAATTCCGCTACACTTTTTTTTTATGATATAAGAGGGCAAACGAGCAGCCGGAGGCATTTTTATGACTACCGACGCCCACAAACATCCGCATAGAGGCTATACAGATGCGCTGCCCTCCTTTCTCCTCCCACCTCCATGGGCCACCGGCTACTTACACACCGCACGAAACGCGACAGCACAGCTGTCACTTTGCGCCAGTCTCGTGTAAGCGAGAGGTACCTACCCGGTCGTGCCGGCCCAATTCGACTGCATGCAAGCATGCAATGTGGCACTACCTCTTACCAAAAGCACACTGCACAACATCCTTAAGACATTTCCGTAGTCACAGAGATATAATAAGATGCGTCTGTGTTCCAGCCCGGACGCTCTGAACAAGAACCAGGAGCTGGAGTTCACGAGGAACAAGGAGAGGTTCCAGTTCCTCAAGGTAAAGCACGCGCACACCCATCCACCAACTCTATAGTATTTTTAATTTATTGCAGTAAATCAGTTTTAGAGACGGGTAGATGGACACTACAATATCAATAGGTGAAAGTTGGGGGTGCTCCGAACCTGGGCGACGTTGGTGGGGATGAAACGAATACGCGTCACGATCAATAGTGAGGCATATTCGTTTCACATCAAACTATATAAAAGAAAAAGAAAAGAAAGAAATATTTATTTGGACACAACACAAAAGACAATATACAAAAAAAAAAACGTATATTTACATTGTTTCCGTTGACTGGGCCATTACATTGTTTCTGTGATAAAAGACGTAAGTGCGCAGACACGGCACTCAATTTCGTAATCCGACATCGGACTGTTGAAGAAAAATAAATATATTCAGATCGCCACGCTGCATTTCAGCCAAATTGCTGGCACGACTGGGGAGGTGCCTGTTACTCACGACACCTCCGTGTAGTGACAGCTATGCTGTCGTACTTCGTGCAGCTTGTGAGGTGTCGGCGGTTCGCAAGGCGGGAGTAAGAATGGAAGGAAACGCACAATTGCTACATTGATGCACTGCGAAGCATTTGTGTTTTTTTATAGTATAAGGTGGTAAATGAACAAAAACATTTTCATGACTACCGACGCCCAAAGACACCCACGCAAAGGCGTAGCCCTCTATGTGTCACCGGCTACTCACCGTACGAAACACAACAGCACTGCTGTCTTTTACGCCACCATTAAGCGTGGGCACTACCTCTTACTAAACTCAGTAACCTGTCCTGTTGCAGTGGGGCGCGCAGGCGTTCGACAACATGCTCATCGTGCCGCCGGGCTCCGGTATCGTGCATCAGGTAACATGTACACAGTAACAACCACAGAACAGTAAAAAGTGGAAGTGCTAAGTGGACGTGCAACCAGTGCCACAAGTACGCGGAGTTACGCTTAGTTTGCCGTGTGCTTGGCATCAGTCGCCTAGCAACATGACATGACGTCCGTCTATAGTGCCACAAACTTATCTGACCCGGTGTCAGCTGGTGACAGCTGCGCTCTAGTCTAATGAAGTGTTGCCATTAAAATAAAAATCCCGATTTTGGAGTAAAAATAATGTGTGATGAAGGGATAAATTAAAATTATGCCATCACAACACTAAAATCATGATAATTATTGTTTTAATAGTTAATTACAAATAATAAATTTGAAATAAAAGTCAACTATTATAATTTAATATTAAAACTATGGTCGTGTAAAAAATCTAATTTACCAACAATCAACAATTTTACTAACGGTATTAATGGCCCTTGGAGACGTTTCCCTTCTTGCATAAAAGAAAAATCTTTTAAAATAATATTTCCCGCATTCCTTTAGGGTAAATGTGTTAAGTGCGTCGCTCCACCAATAAAACTGTCAATAGATTGACATTTCCAAATGACGGCTTTAGTTTCAGTCTCGGCCACCGGGTCAGATATGTTTGTGGCACTATACGCATATCTTTTTGGAATGACAGCAGATGACAGTTATTGCCAAACTACCGAAAAAAAATGGTAGTTATACATAATGTAACTTTAAATTCACTATATTTTTTGTTGCTGTCAATAAAAATATCATCATTATCAGTATATTCGGTATAGGGTAGGCAGAGAGTTTCACCATTAGCGAAATGCCATGATGTACTTGACAAAAAAAAAAACAGACGAAATGACAGCGAGAACTAAAAATGTTTAATTGTGGCAGCACTAACGTACTTGTCAACTGCTAGTGCATTTTGTGTAAGGGTGACAGCACACACGAGACTAAGACGCGGCGACCGGCGACTCAGTCGCATTTTAGACGCTGGATGTAGCGACTAGACGCGGGGAGCGCACACGTCAAGACGCCAGACGCGGCGACATAGGCGCTAATGTATGTCAATTAACTTCTAAATACAGTCGCGAAAGTCGCACGACTGTCACACGACTCTAAACAGTGCTCATATACTACTTATTGATTTGATAGATCTTTTAAAGTTCCCAACGATCGTAGCTTATATTAGCTGCTTAAAATGAATAAGACATCAAACAATATCGACGTGTTACTTCGAGTTGCCAATGAAAAAAAAGTGCCTCATTAATTCCACACTCTTGTTAGCCAAGCTGTAATGACAAACATACAAAACACTAGCTGTGCCCCGCGGTTTCACCCGCGTTTATTTTATAAGAAATCCATATAAACTTCAATACCCTATTTCACCCCGTTAGGGGTTGAATTTTGAA
>LUGF01028912.1:0-21197 GCA_001625245.1 Calycopis cecrops | reverse complement strand
AAAGTAAAGTCATGTGATTTTTTCACATTATATTTCAACATTGAAGCTAGTATTTTATTAACATTGAATTATAAAAAGTATATATTTACGCGCCGCAATTTTTGCAATGAAATTAACGTCCGCGTCCGCAACGTTAAAAATATTTATCTTCAAAGAATATTACATTTTAAATCGTCGGTAAAGCAGTCGTCGCCACGTCGGTCAAACAGTCGCCGGTCCAACAACGAATGTGGCCAATACGCGTGAATTTAATGTTTCGCAATGTTTGATTAATTGATTAATTGCATTAGTGAAGATAAAGCAGTGTATGCAACTGCATATAACACGGGTATTAAAACACTCGTGAGGTACTATTTTGAAACTCGCTTCGCTCGTTTCAAAAATTCACACTCGTGTTTTAATACCCTTCTTTATATGACAGTTGCATAAACTACTATTAATTTAATAAATTAAACTCTTTACACACACTAACATGCATTTGACACATTGATAACACACACGTTTTTTTTTTCCTTTTTTTTTTGTTTCTTTTGCAAGTGTTGAAAATTCTACATAAATTGAAATTAAAATAAAATAAAATTTATAAATTGAAGAAATTCTATATACATATGATTTTTACGACAGACACACATTTAATACATAGATAAAGTAACATTAATGAGCTAAGCAGGACTCGAATCCGTGACCCGCTTGCAACATGCACCGCCTGTGCGAGCTGTTTCCACTGCACCAGCCGGCAATAGTAATGAGCAATAACTTAGAGATAGTGGCACGCTGCATACGTGCACGCAGCGGAATTGGACAGGCACGACCGAGGTACCTCTCGCTTACACGACACCTGCGTATAGTGACAGCTGTGCTGTAGCGTTTCGTGCGGCGTATAAGTAACCGGAGACCCGTGGAGGCGGGAGAACGGCAACGCATCTGTATATCTCCATGCGGATGTCTATGGGCGTCGGTAGTCATGGAACTGGCTCCGACTATCGTTTGCCCCCTTATACCATAAAAGAATATATTGTGACAGCACCTGCGGTCGCTGGGCGTGGTCGGCAAGTTCGTGGAGTTCTTCGGGCCGGGCGTGGCGGCGCTGAGCATCGCGGACCGCGCCACCGTCGCCAACATGTGCCCCGAGTTCGGCGCCACCGTCGCGCACTTCCCCGTCGACCCGCGCTCGCTGCAGTACCTCGTGCAGACCAGTGAGTACACACGCTAGACACGGCAGACGCTGTAGACAATAGAGATACTATAGACACTAGATGCTACATAAACTGCTGAAGCTGTAGATATTACAAACACCATAGCTACTGTACATTACAGATGAAATAAAAAAATACGTAAATAATGATGTAATATGTTAAAATAACCCTTTCTTTTGTTATGTTAACTATACAAGGTTATAATACAAAATTAAACTACATATACTATAAGTACTTACAGTTAATCCGAAAATATTAGAAAAAGTTTACGAGAAGTACACGAAAATACTTTTTTAAACAAGTTAAATAGCGAAAAATGATCATGCTTTGTACAGGCTTGTACAGCGTACAACCTCGTACGGGGTGAATGACCCCGGCCGGCACATACTCGCTATCAGCTGACAGTACAGCGTGTACGAAGTGAGAAAAAACTTTAAAAAATTCCTGTGTCTAAACTATTGCTCCGATTGATCTGATTTTTGTTGTGTAGCCTGGAAATCACTTTTATCAACCTTGTATAACTTATTCCAGATCGGCCGGACGAAAAGATCAAAGTCATTGAGGAGTATCTGCGAGCGTCGCAGCAGTTCCGGGACTACGATAACCCGAAGCAGGATCCGGTCTTCTCAGAGGTGAGCAGGCGACCCCCGTCCCTATCTGAAGACTTGTTAAGTGAAGTTGACTATGTAAAAGATTACCGTAACAATCTCTGCTCTTTAGGAAAGGGTGCCTTTTGGTTCTGCCGTTGTATGACGTCACCGATTTCGTAGGAAAGCAAATGTTTAGGACTCATTCGCACATTTCTTTAAACCGTAGTAAACAAGCAGTCGAGAACTGTTTGATGACTACCAATGCACATTAAGGTCCGCAAATGAAAATGCGCTCCCTTCCTTTACTCCACACTATGGAAATTTCAATACCTGTGAAACTGTCACTGAAAAACTTAAAATAATTCATTGTAGTTCATATAAAAATAAAAGGAATGTACTGTACTACTCTTAATAACATTTACATTAGGACATCGTCAGGTCGACAACTAGTGCTATAATATTAAAAATGCAAATGTTTGTTTGTTTGTTGTTATTTTTTCTCGAAAAAACTATTGAACTTAGTGAAGACATCATATAAATTTTAATGTGGAATAACTTAAAAAATCCTCTTAATCAAAAAAAAGAAATATTATCCTGCTTACATTTTACTCACGGAATAGAACTAATAGTAATATTTAAAAAAAACTGACAATATACAGTCGGTTTACTGCAAGAACTCATTAATTGACATTTACAAAACTTTGGAGGAATCAATTATAAATAACACTATAATGTAGTTCATTAATAACACTTTAATATAGTGTTATTATATAATGTTACACACTATAATAGTGTTATTAATGAAAAATTAATTAAAAAAAATATTTCTCAAAGTGTAAATGTCAATTAATGCGTTCCTGCAGTAAGCCGACGATACATAGTCTGACACAATATTGATCATGAATGATTATGATTCGATTATGACTTGCAGGTGGTAGAACTGGACCTGTCCACAGTTGTGACGTCAGTGAGTGGGCCCAAACGGCCGCAGGACCGTGTGTCAGTCTCTGTCATGAAGAAGGACTTCCAGGAATGCTTGACAAACAAGGTAAGGTTACAGTAAGAACAAAAATGCAATATTTAAACAGTTTCTGGCTGGTTATGTGATTTTTAGGTTGCGACGAAATAGTGTTCAGTAACAGTAATGAAACGCCCAGTGACAATATAAGCAACGCCTTCTGAGTGTTTCATAACTATATCTGTGACACAGTTGATTTTCTTGCATATTTCTGGATTTCAGCGATATTGTGTTCAGTAACAGTAATGAAACGCCCAGTGACAATATAAGTAACGCCTTCTGAGTGTTTCATCACTATATCTGTGACACATAACTGTATCTGTCACACAAAGTTGATCTTCTTGGTTATTTCTGTATTTAAGCGAAACAGTGTTCAGTAACAGGAATGATACACCCAGTGACAAAAAATGTAAAGCCTTCTGAGTGTTTCATCACTATATCTGTAACACAACTGTATCTGTGAAACAAAGTTGTTTCTGGATTTCAGCAACATCGTGTTCTGTAACAGAAGTTATACACCCAGTGACAAAATATGTAACGCCTTCTGAGTGTTTCATAACTATGTCTGTGACACAAAGTTGATTTTCTTGACTATTTCTGGATTTTAGCGATATAGTATACAGTAACAGGAATGATACACCCAGTGACAAAATATGTAAGGCCTTCTGAGTGTTTCATAACTATATCTGTGACACAAAATTGATTTTCTTGATGATTTCTGGATTTCAGCGATATAGTGTTCAGTAACAGTAATGATACACCCAGTGACAAAAGTGTAAAGCCTTCTGAGTGTTTCATCACTATATCTGTGACACAAAGTTGATCTTCTTAGGTATTTCTGTATTTAAGCGAAACAGTGTGTCAGTAACAAGAATTATACACCCAGTGACAAAATTGTAAGGCCTTCTGAGTGTTATCACTATATCTTTGACACAAAGTTGGCTTCTTGGCTATTTCTGTATTTAAGCGAAACAGTTTTCAGGAATGATACAAACAGTGACAAAATATGTAAAAAACGTCTACTGCGTGTGTCATAACTATATCTGTGATACAATGAATGACAAGATATATAATTCTTGACTATATGTATTGCTCCGAAACAGTGTTCAGTAACAAGAATTATACACCCAGTGACAATATTTGTAACGTCTTCTGTGTGTGTGTCTCTAACTATACATGGGACACAATTACTTACTATTATCGACTACTTAAAAAAAATTGTATCACGCTGAATTAGTATCCAGATATAGTAGTGACTCCCCCAGTGATGAAATGAGACATCTTCTGAGTGTGTCATTACTTTGTCTGTGACACATTATTGAATGAGCCTATCTTTGACCATGTATGGTTCTTGAGCATTCATCTATAATTTACATTTACAACTACACATAATAACTTATAATAAAGAGTTTCATAATAAAAATTACAAATGGGAACAATTGAAACATTATCAGAAAAAATTAAAAACAACTATCCACGTTCCACGGTCTGACACATTCCTTATTCAACTGACATTCTGTGCTCTGTCCTTCATCAACTGACTTATATTTCTGTCACACGCCTGCATTTAACTGATTTATACTTCTGACACACTCCTGTATTCAACTAACTTATATTTCTGACACATGCCTGCATTTTTTTTATCGTATAGGGGGACAAACGAGCAGTCGGAGCCATATTTTATGACTACCGACGCCCATAGACATCCGCATAGATGCTACACAGATGCACTGCCCTCCTTTCTCTTCCCACCTACATGGGCCACCGGCTACTTACACACCGCAAGAAACGCGACAGCACAGTTACTTTACGCCGGTCTCGTGTAAGCGAGAGGTACCTCCTCGGTCGTGCCGGCTCAATTCGGCTGCATTCAAGCAGTGTGGCACACCTCATAAAAAAAGTTAACTTACATACTCCTGACTCACACCTCTATTCAAGCTGTAATCGATGCCTGGTGTGATGGGCGACACTCCCCGCAGCCGCGGTTACCACATACCCAGTGACAGATGCCAACTGCTACTGAGCAGGTGACAATCACGGCCACAGGACCACCATTTTGGTACTGCCACCATTACCACTATTACGATCAAAAAAAATTTGCTTAGAATAAGAGGTAGTGCCAACACTGTTGAGGTACCTTTCGCTCACATATCGCTGCACAGGACTGTCGCGTTTTATTTGTGAGTTTCCGGTGGCCCCTTGTAGTCTGCAGTCCAAGAGACGTAATCGACATATCATACTGCTATTGTAATTTACTTTACGGATTTTAACACGGTAAAAATTAAAGGCCAAAATATATACCTTTGCCCGACGTTTCGACTGGGTTACACCAGCCGTGGTCCCGAGCTGACTCGACTTGAGAGTCGGCTTGGGACCACGGCGGGAGTAATTACAATATGTGTAATAAACACGAAAGTCTCAAACAAGTATATCATACTGCGTCGATCGTCTCTTGCGTACCTTACACTTTAAAATAATGTTGTTCCTGAAGGAGTGACCTCCAGTCTTGTGTCGCAGCTGGTTCTCCGGTATCCACGTCGACTGCTCCCAATAGTAACAGTAATCAGATACCCAGTGACAGATGGTGACGTGCCCCCTGGGCATGTGATACCGGCGCTAGTGGGCAGGGGAGAGATGGGCATGACGGTGTAGGCAATAACACGCCCAGTGAAGCTTAAGGGTCAATTCACACCAAAAGCGCGGCGAAGCGCAGCGAAACGAAGCGCAGTTTATGTGTCATATGAATTTCAACTTTATATTAATTATTATAATACTTATTATCGCATGAGAAACTCGAACGAGTCGCGCGGATTCGAGCGACTGCGCGAGGATTCGCTGGAATCCGCGCGGAAGTCGCGAGAATTGGATAATAAGTACTACAGCAATGAAAATAAAGTTTAAATTTATATGACACTTCAGTGTCATATAAATTTAAACTAGCGCAGCGAAGCGGAGCGCATTTTCAAATGCGCTCCGCTTCGCTGCGCTTCGCCGCGCTTCGCCGCGCTTTTGGTGTGAATTGACCCTTAGTTTTCTATTAAAGCGTTCATATCACTGCGGTGAATTTCTTTAGAACGTTCACTAAACCAAACACTATTTGCCTATCACAATTGCGCCACAACACGGATAATTCAATACATGAATACTCACCGATGTACCCGGCCGATGACGGTGGCAGTACCCACCAGCGACGGGTATGATACACCCAGTGACAGAGTGGGACGTGTCTACTGCGTGTGTCATAACCGCAGCTAGGTGGTTCACTGGGCTGATTTACAACGCAGAGCCAGATTCAGTTCTGACAGGGCCCATGGCTTGAAGGGGGCCCTTTTATAGATAGATAGATAGATAAAACTTTATTTGCAACCATACAGCACAATTACAGAACAACAATTTTGAAGAGAAATTGATAATTAATACATAAAAAAAAATAATCTTAATCCAACATAATGTCTCAACACAATACGTATTCACATTGTGTATTTATGTGCTGCAGCGACGCAAATGGGTAAGTAACTCAGTGCATATGATCCAGCACAAGCTAGATCCACTGGTTTTCAGTTACTGCCCTTTATGACGACGAAAGATACGACGATTTATACAGAAATTATCTTGAGGCCCTTAAGTCCTAATTTGGCCCGGAGTTGCCTAAGCCCCTACCTGAACCCTGCGCTGGCAGTACTTTATTCTAACCAAGATTCAAAACAACATCTGTATCAACGTACCTTTAGTTAAAACACTTATAACACAACTACACTATCACTTTGAAAGCACACCTGAGAATGAGCTTTCAGTGTTTAGAAGTGTATATATACACAAATACAATCATTAGACAGTGATTAGCAACGAAAATTTACAGTAATTAGTAAGTAATAAGCTTTAACGATACACATAAGCTAATTGCATGTTATGCGTAAAGAAATTGGCTCGTAACTATTGTAGTACTAATAACAAATAAATATTATTATTTTTTTACGCTTGTTGTTTTTACCGAATGCTATGTTAGGGGTTATGTTTTTAGAGTGAATATAAAAAATGTGTGTCGATAATGTAAACTATACCTCTTCTAGAATCCTACTAATGTTATAATTGTGAATGTTTGTTTGTTACTCTTTTACGACAAAATCGTCATGAAACTTGTACATATTCCTAGAGATATTAGAAATAATATGACACAGGATTCTTTTTTTAAATATTTTTTAGAAGCGTCAAAAAATTTTTGTGGCATATATTGGAATTCTATTGCAGTTATATTTGAATGTTCATTGATATTTATTAAAGTACTTCAACGCGAACGAATCTTCGGTGAAAAGCTAGTGGATTATAATTTAGAATCAATACTTATTAGAACTGGTCGGTCTCTTGATTATATAATCCAGAGAATATTGCCATAGAGGTACAAATAGGCACACTAGTCTATACTAGTATTAGACGACAGTGGTGTGGTACAAGGCTCGGATAAGCGGAGCATGTAGCGCCCGGGGTCGCGGGTTCGAATTCCGCCCGGGTCATGGGATGTTTATCTATGTATTACATGTATTTCTATAATAAAATCTTAAATATATAAAATATCTTAAATGTATAAGACATCTTATATATTAATAGCGGAAGCCGATTTTTGTCCTGGACTTTTTGGCCGAACCACACAACGTAAAATTATGGTTAAGGTGTCAAATTAAAGGTCTCGGCGTGATTGTGTGCCAAAAATTATTCAGATTTCTTAATTGCAAAATAGAAATAAAGTATGTACAATTTTAAATATTTGTTTTTATCATTGACAATTTTTGACAATTGACAATGACATATGACAATTTTTTTTTATTAAATGGTATTGGAATGACATATGACAACTGTAAATATTTTTTTTTTTTTAATTTTAGTCCAGTGGAAAGTAGTTTAGTAATGATCTAAGGTAGCAGCCCATCAGCTGATTTGCGAAATAAAACTGACGTTTTATTTTTTCAGGTCATATTCAGTAATATTTTAATAATTTATATTCAACAACTTATAATTATAATTAAATATAATTTTATGGTCGAATTTCGACCACTGGGCGGCCACTAGTATTAAATATATTGTCCGTTGTCTAGTACCCGTAACACAAATCCTCACGATACTTAGCACGGGGCTAGGCTAACGTGGTGTGTAAAGTCCACAGATATTTATTTATTTATACATATCACAATACTTGGCTTGTGATAAACAAACAGTATACTCATCAAGACCTGGCACGTCGGGAGACGCAGCTCGGACATCCAGTGAGGTAACTGTATGATAGCTCATGTCACTCATCAGCTGCGCACCAAATGGCTGAGCTGTGCGACGCTGTCCATGTTGAAAAATAAAATGTACTTGAGAATACTAAAAATATGATATGGCTAAATAAAAACATGAAAATTTGTGCTAAACCTCCGTGCCTAGTTAAGTATTAAATTTTTGTATTCAAATCGAACGATTTGGATATCTGGAAGTTGATTACATTTTATTCTTGGAATCCGTTACATACATTCTTATAGAAAACGCGTAAAATTAAATTAACGAAACCTATCTATAAACGGAATCGGGCCGGCACGACCGGGGGAGTAGCTCTTGCTCACTTGATACCGGCGTAAAGTGACAGCGTCGCTGTCGCGTTTCGTGCGGTCCGATCCGATCGGCTGATATCGTCGGATATGAGCCGATCGGATCTTGAAAGTTCTTTCACTAATAAGAAGCTACGGTTTCACCCGCCTAATATTTAGATTGACGTTAAGCGAAGTTACAAAAGTCGGCCAGTTTTTTAGGGTTCCGTAGCCAAATGGAAAAAGCGGAACCCTTATAGATTCGTCATATCCGTCCGTCCGTCCGTCCGTATGTCACAGACATTTTTTTCCGAAACTACTGGGCCGTCGTAGTTGGAACTTTGTAGGTTGATGTATTCTGTGAACCGCTATTCGAATTTTGAATAAAAATAAAGGGGGCGGGGGGGTTGGCACTCCATACATAGAACTGAATCTAAAAAAAAAATTATCCAACCTGTATGTGAGGAGTGTTTATGGATAGGTCTTCAAAAATGATACTAAGATTACTAAAACCATAGATCTAGACGCTGCTAAAGTGGAAAAATGAGTGTCCCCCCACCTCCCCTCTAACTTAAAATAAGAGAGTGAGTTATCTAAAAAATATATATGCTGTAGACCTCAATGGAAATTGTCAATGTAAATTAGTTTGAGCGAGATATCATTATTAGTTTTTGAGATATACATTTTAATTATTTATATTTAACTAAAGATTTTCAATAAGCACACATTTTCAACACATTTTCAATAAACGCGAATACAACTGTGGCGTTCATACAAACACTATGAAAAACTAAAAATTTTATTTTCTGGTAAAAAATGTCGTAGAGTCACCCATAGATACTTTCCTTAGTACGGAACCCTCGGAGTGCAATTGCGCCTCGCACTTGGCCGGTTTTTTTTATAAAATATTTTTTTTTCATTTAAAAATATCGTGTCACTATGTTCGTACAACCTTCAAAACAGCTCCACCGATTTTCTGGATTTTTTTTGTGTGTATTCGGTACGTTTAAGATCATAAAGTATTTTCCACCCGGGTATTTGATTTGGATAGGTTTGTGATAGGTACCTTGGGGCGCGCTTAATATTTAATGTCAAAAATACAAAAGTTAAAGTAACCTAATTACTAAAAATAAACGGCGTATGTATTAGAGAGTTGTTTTATTCCTGTGATCCTGGTTTTGATAGATTGAGTCATAAGCTACTCGTATTAAGTTTGATGCGGCCATCTTACAGTGAATCTCTGGTGGTCGTTTTTTTTTTTATATAGCATAGGAGGCAAACGAGCAGTTAGGTCACCTGATGTAAAGTGAACACCAACGCCCACAGACATCCGTAACACCAGAGGTCTAACAGATGCGTTGCCGACCTTTGAGGAAAGAATAAGCTCTTTTCTTCGAGATCCCTAGGTCGTATCGGTCCGGAAATACCGAGGGGGGCAGCTCATTCCATATTGAAATGGTTCCGTTTCTGATGTCTTGTCCTATACTATGTCCTTCGCGCAATGTTACTTTCCTATACAAAACTTAACACTAGCAGTAGCTGCGCCCTGCGGTTTCACTCGCGTACGTTTGAAAAATCGGAATAAAAAGATGCAATATATTTTTTTACACTACTACATATACCATCTACCTAATTTGCACAAAAATGATAATTGGTCGGGTCGTTGCGGAGAACACAAACACGGTGAACGCACAAGATATTATCTTAGATGTAAGATACAATGATGTAAGATATATCTGGACCGTAGTACCACTACTAGAACACTACTAGAACAGGCCCCTCCGCGCCCCCTTATCAACTGCTGCTACCAACTATTTTATCGTCTGCGGTTGAAACTGTGATTCCAAATAGATATTTAATTGTGTTGCCGGTCAACATCTAGTTTTCATCTATTCTATCTGTACTAATATATTATGAAAACGTATGAAAATCCTACTAATATTACAATTAATGTGAATGTGTTTGTTTGTTACGCTTCCACGTCAAAACTACTCAACCGATCATCATGAAACTTTGTACACAAATTCCTAGAGATGTTGAAAATGACATAGGACACTTTTTATTTTAAAAAAGTGTGTGCTTTAGACCACACAACTGAAGTAAATGTAATCATCGATTTTCTATATCGCAGTTACAATGACGTAAGATGTCATATGATATTTATTTTTTAAATACACAAGTTTCACTTAGCTCGAATTTGAATTTGAAAGGCAACTTCCATTAGCCTCGCCCAAATTGTGATTTTTGTAACGCTCTACCTTACTCCCCATATCAAGCGCGCGTATAGAAGTTTTACTTCAAAAAATTTTTAGAAGGGTCTAAACATATTATGGCAGATATTGGAATTCTATTGCAATTCTATTTGAATGTAATTTTCATTGAAATTTATTGAAGGGCTTCAACGCGAGCGAAGCCGCGGGTAAAGACTAGTAGATACAATATAAGTTCTTGATTAAAATTAAAAATGACCTGTATAGACGAAACGGACAAAATTGCTTCCAAAAGGGATACAATTGATATGGTTTTTTTCTCATTTCTTACTTACAGTTACAGTTTAAAGTTAGTATACCTACACATGATGAGATATTAAATAGCATTATTAATATTATACAAAAAGAATGACGATTTTGCCGTCATACGCAATTTATGTGCATTGACGCCAAGTAGTGTTTTTCTTAAGGAACTATAATTATATCCAAAAAATATGAGAGTGTAACTTTCTCTTACATCTATGAGAGAGTTTTAGGAATCAACTAGCATGGCCCTACGGTTTCACCCGCATACTCCTGTTTAAAATAACTTAGTGGACCTCGGTAAACGGACCTGTAGTTCCTGTGATCAGTGCGGTCAAACATACAAACGTATACTGTAGTTTTATAATATTAGTATATATTCAGTATTTTTGTGTTGAGTCCTCTAGCAATCACGGAACTGATGATGTTGAATTTCTATATTGAATTCTATCAGAACTTGACAAAAAACCTCAGTTTAGCTAATGGTATTATAACTATAATATGCAGTAATTATAATTAACAAATTACATTTTAAACTGCATTTTTGTTGCTAATTACATTTAAACGATTCTCGGAAATGTACATTAGGTCGTTGGTAGGTGTACTTTTTGACATGTTTTAATTCTTTTTTGCAATGAAAAAGATATAAATTACTCATGCGATTAAAAAAAATCAAGTTAAGTTTTTTTGCCAAATTACATTGGGAGTGATTTGTCGCGGGTGAAACTAGACGCAGTTGGAAAATAATATATAACTAGACGTTTAACAAAATTCCCCAAACTACATTCAATTACAGCACACAGTAAGTTATCACTTGCGGTGACTTTGGTCGCCTTATCACTCGATGTCTATTTGAAACGCACTAGTCGTATCACCGGGCGTGCCCCGCTGTGAGAACTACGAGGCCGGGCAGCTGCGTGTCATCTCGGACAACATGACTTTACTGGAGGATATTTGAGTCACAGTTGTAAATATTGATGGATACGCTAATTAAAATATCAAAAAATTCAACATACAGTTGGTTTCCTTTTACATATTTCCGTCGCTTTTGCAATAAATATACATTTTTTATTGTGTGCAATTGTAATAATTATATCTTACCATAACAATGATTGATTAATGATTAATTTACCAGAAAAAATAAAGTAAAAACGTATTTCTTTAAATAATAATGATTAATTGTTATTTGATTAATTATTATCTTTTAAATATTCATCAACCCCATAGGTAAATTCTTGTTAATTTTTATTAATTGTTCCCGAAATCACTCTTACAAAAATATCTAGCAACCGAAAGCACAGACAATAATTATTTATATTAGTAATGTAATATTTTAAATTAATTGTTGAAATCAAATAAAACTCACCTGACTCACTAACTTTTACTGTATAGTTGTATTTTACAGCCGCATTATATTATATACAAATTTATTTGTGTCAATTGATTTGTCTTCCTATATGTATATACATATAAATATTGTTTGTCCGCGTGTTGAGTTGATGATTGTTTTATTTGAAAGTGGATTTTTTTGTATTGTTTGTGGCGTGGATGAAACGGTAATGCCACGACATTGTACATCTTTTTTCTTACATACATACATTTGTACATTTCAGAACTTTTAAGTTTGTTACTTCTACTTTGTAGAAATTGGATTATATATAACATAGAAAGCAAATGAATGCAGATATTTATAAAAATGATCTCAAATATGCACGAAAACTGGCAGAATATGCAACATATAGATATGCACATTCCGTTTTCGCGCAAAAATGATACTTTTTCAGTGTAAAATATTTTAATTTTATTTTTTTAAATCAGCACAATTTTTCATTATCTACACTTTCCAAACACAAAACAATACAGTACAGTAATATTATTTAAAATGATTGTAAACGCTAAATAAGAGCACCTATTGTTATATATGTTTATTAGTTTTATAATAATAGTTGTCGAATCCCAGTTAGAAAAATAAAAATATTTTTATAAAAATAAAAATATCGCTTATAAGCGAGAAAGAAACATTAAGTTCTGCACTTCTGCCATTCAATTACTGACTTGGCTTATTGTTAAAAGTATTTTCTTTTAAATTTATCAGCCAACACTGGCGACAACAAAAAGCTTGTTTGTAAAAAAAAATTGCTATAACATGGATCATAACTAGATTCAAAATATGCTCGGAAAATGGCTGAAAAATGTACTACTAGTCAAATAATAAATCAAAAATAGATACTTAGACCTAGCACAGGTTTATATAGACTTCATGTGGGATAACATAAAACATACTTACATCACATAAAATATGTACTAATGAAATAATAGACTGTAAAATAATTTTCTAATTTATATAATAAATATTAATAAAATATTAATATATATGTAAGATTTCATCTATATCAATTCAATGCTTGTGACGTGGAAGAGCTTACTTCGCTATACCCTTTCTAATAGCTCTAGGAATATGTATAGAAAGCACACAAACAAACAAACTTATATTCACATTTATAATATTAGTAAGGATATGTACAAAAATAGAGCCATATTAATACCATGTGCTCTTCTAGAGCAATTTTATTAAACACTTGACCAATATACCGGTAGCTAATGCATGGCAACTCCAGTAATTCACCCGATGGCCAGTGTTCACCGTCGTCCATAAATATCCGCAGATTCAGAGACTAAGCACAAATAAATGAATCAATGTTGCACCCGATTATGCCAGAAGGAGTATATTGTTTTTGGAACGTATTTAGAGGATTATGTGCATGTATTGTATCTAGACACCGTTGCGTGTCAAGCCAAGTTCAAGCTGGCAGCACGGAATCTAATATTACACGAACCATTCGGAACCACTTGTTAGCCGCTCATAACTCAAGGATTATTTAAATAAACGTGCCGTGAGTCGAAGTTAAGAATAAAATAAGAACTTATAGCGTGAGCTATAAAATAATTTATGTATGAAAACTAGTCCAGCCATCTTTGGCTTTCGTCGATTATCCTAAGTTATACATTTCGGCGCTAACTTAGCAGCCATTTATATCTTTTGTCGTTGAAGATAAGAACAAAGACATATCTTAATATTGAACTTGGCTCTCATTTCAAATTTACCTTCTTGATATGATGTACCCAAAACGGCGTCATGTGTGAAATGACGATAGATTAGTTTTGATAACGCTACATCAAAAACTGTTTTAGAGAAGTTCGGTTTTTAACCAACTTATCATATAGTAGTCACAGGTGATACTTGCGGCTTTTGCAACAAAAATATAACGAGTACATCCTCGGCACACGCCTTGTATATTTATTTAAGTTATACTCACGTGCTGCGGCCTACAAGGTCGGAAAAGTGCTGATCGAGCGTCCGTGCGCGCCGCACCGCCACACTGTGTACTCTATGGGGTGACGATATGGTTTAATTTCGTGCGTGCGGCGCGGACGCGTGTGTGCAAGTAGGTCGCGGGGACTGCTGAGGCGGCGGACCTACATGTAGCTGGGCCCTCGCCGGCTTGTTCTTGATGTAGGTGATGCTCTAGTTTGGGGATCTGCTTTGCAGGGGGATTGGGCCGACATGGCTTTCGTAATACCTTAATGGAATACGCTACTTTGAAGAATGTATAATGAAGAAATGAACGAAGCCCGCTGAGTTTGTTTCGCCGGTTCTTCTCAGGGCAGGGCTAGGGTTGAACCGGTGGCAGATGGAAATTTTTGTCGTTCAAAAAGCAATTCTTTAAATTCTATTTTGAATAAAAATATTTTGATTTTGATTTTGTCGAGTTGTTCGGCTGGTGAGTAGCCGGGGGCCCATTATGGAACAATTGACGGGCAACGTATCTGTATATGCTGTGCGGATGTATATGGACCTCGGCAGATTGCCCGTTTGCCCCAAATTCTGAAAAAATACTACGGTGTACCTTAACTACCAAATTTTTTTTTAAATTTTGTTTTTAGATTAGATTAGTTTTTAAAAGTTTAAAATTTTTGCGCAGGTCGGCTTCAAGGGCTACGGGCTGAACTCCTCCCAGCTGTCGTCTTCCGGAAGCTTCTCGTACAGCGACGGGAAGACGTACAGCATCACCCACGGGTCCGTCATCATCGCGGCCATCACCTCCTGCACCAACACCTCCAACCCCAGCGTCATGCTGGGCGCCGGTGAGTGGCTGAGAGGTCGCGCCTGGTGCGACGAGTGGCAACAGCAAGAAGCTCTATGCGGTTGTCTATGGGCGTCGGTTGTCATGAAAATGGCTCCGACTGCTCGTTTGCCCCACTATATCAAAAAAAAAAAAAAAAAAAAAAGAGGCATTGCTGTTTTGTAGCCGCGTTGTAAGTGCACGCTCGAGGTGTCCGCGCTCTCGCGGTATGTCCCTCGTGTTTGGTGCGGCTTGTGAGTTTTCGGTGGTCCATCTGAGGGAAGAAGGGGAAACAACTCAGTCAAGTTGTGCAAATGTTTTAGGGGTCGTTCGAAGGGTGCAGCTGTTTTTGTTTACGGCCTTTAAAATGTTTTTATATGAGCCCAGGTTTTAATCTACCGTCGCGTAGATACCTCTCGCTCGCACTATACCACCGTAAAGTGACAGCTGTGCAGTCGCGTTTCGTGCGGTGTGCAAGTAGCCGGTGGCCCATGGAGACAGGAACACTAAGGGATGCATATGTATAACCTCCATGATGATTTTTTCTTTTAATAGCATAAAGGGGCAAACGAGCAATCGGAGCCTTTTGATGACTACCGACGCCCATGGACATTCGCATGGTTGTTACGCAGATGCGTTGTCCTCCTAACATCCTCCCTTCCCCAATGGGCCACCGGCTACTCACAAACCGCACGAAACGCGACAGCGACGCTGTCACTTTACGCCGGCATCAAGTGAGCGAGAGGTACTTCCCCGGTCGTGCCGGCCCAATTCCGTTGCATAGGAGGATGTAGTGTCATGCACCATGCATGGCACCACCTCCTCCTATGCAGCATGGCACCTCTTCCTGAATTCCTCCACCAGGATGATTATCAGTAATATAAAGACACCTGCACTTGTCCCGTGCACTACAATTCCGTCTTCTCACCAGGTCTGCTGGCCAAGAAGGCGGTGGAGAACGGGCTGAGCGTGCTGCCGTACATCAAGACCTCACTGTCGCCGGGCTCCGGGGTCGTCACCTACTACCTGAAGGTCGGCCTCCAACGGACAACACACCCTTGTGTGTAATGGGGGGCAAACGAGCGGGCAAAACATAACATTAACTGTAATTAAGTTTGGTGACCTGGTTTTAGAAAGAGGTAGTGTCACGCTGCATGCATGCACGCGGGGAGGTCCCTCTCGCTTACACGAGACCGGCGTCAATTGGCGGCTATGCTGTCGAATTTTGTGCGCTGTGTAAGTAGCCGGTGGCCCATGTAGGACGAGGAAGGGGGGCTACGCATCTGTATAACCTCTATGCGAATGTCTATGGATGTCGGTAGTCATGAAAATGTCCTCCCGATTGCTCGTTTGCCCCCTTATACTATAAAAAAAAAACTAGTCAAGATCGCGGGGAGGCGCTGGATGCAAGCGGCGTAGGAGAGCCAGTGGCGCTCCCTGGGGAGGCAGATGCCCAGCAGTGACCGTCATCTCGATGACGTGTCTCTGTGACTCGTGACTGGAGTCGAGACGAACGTGTCTGCAGTAGAAGGCGCAGACGAAAGCGCGGTAAAGCGTTATGCTATATTTTGTTTTCGAGTTTGTGCACGATAAAATATTTTAAACAAGGTATTCCATTGTTACACCAGCCGTGGTCACGAGAACACTCCAAGCATATCGTGTTGAAAACAATTCTGTTTGAAGGAGCACAGTTATTTAACAAATTGCCAAATGAAATAAAACAATGTGAAAGTATAAAAATATTTAAAACTAAACTTAAAGATCATATTTTATCCTCGCCATAGTAACTAAAGAATGCTCATATCCAACGGCCCAGATGTTGGAAATGTTTTTTACTTATTTAAAAATTATTGTATCTCATTTTAAGTGAATTGTAAAATTATTATGAGAAATAAAGTTTCTTTAAACCTAAAATAAACTACAATAAGTGTAACAAACGCTAAAGTTCCAAAGTTACGCTGTTGTGCTTGAATTTTTAATATCACAATTGTTAATGTTTCACGAGATTTTACTCCTATTCTTTTACTGCCTTATACCATTGCCTAGGTCTCATTTTCTATAGAGGTCTAGACTTACGCTCCATGTGATTATGGATGTCTCCTTTGCGGTTTCTCCACATTCATGAGAGGAAGTTCAAGTATTGCATGAGCACTGAAGNNGGGGGGGGGGGGGGGGGTTATAGGCTTGCTTACGGGTTGGGAGGGTTAAAGATTACGAATAATCTGCTGACATAATCCCTGACTTTGTAACGGCAATCCTTGAGAAAAAATAAAATAAAAATATATCCATTTTGTTGGTCCCGATAAAGTCGGGTGCAGTAAAGTCATCTGTGACTGTCGCGTTGTCCAGGAGTCGGGCGTGATCCCGTACCTGGAGAAGCTCGGGTTCGACGTCGTGGGCTACGGCTGCATGACCTGCATCGGCAACTCCGGCCCCATCGACGACAACATCGCCAACACCATCGAGAAGGTACGACGGGGTACATGGGTACTTTAGGTGAAATAGAGAAAATCGTTATTAACGTGAATAACGATTGTAGCGCTAATAACGATTTTTGTTATTTCACGTATTAACAACATTAAAAATAATATTTATCATTTATTTTACATTAGGCTGCACAGCGCGTGTTTTGGGTACGAGCTATAATCCGCAAGGCGGTTAGATCGCTTACAGTTCGATCTACGTGACATAAATGTATTACACAATGCAAAAAATGGAAATAATTCAAAAATCGAGGATCGAGGACGACAAAAAATTTCGATAGACAAACAATTAGGGCTTTAGATCATTTAAGATGTCATGATATCAAACAAGTCATTGTCATAGCGTTAATAGAGTACCAGCTTTACACAAAAAAACAATATTCCATTTAACTTATTGTGTATCCTATTAATATTATAAATGGGAAAGTTTGTATGTTTGTTTGTTTTTTTTTGTTTGTTAGCAAAAACTGCTGAACCGACTTTCCTGAAATTTGACACTATAACTTGGAGTAACACATATGGTCCCGAAAAAATGTTCTTATGAGATGCGATGGGATGATTTTCTATTTTCCACGAGATCGAAATTTACGCGGGTGAAATCGCGGGGCGTAGCTAGGAAATTATATACCTAACTCGAATAACGTAATGGATCTGTAGTTTGTATAGAATTATTCAGCAATAAAAAAAACACTTAAGTTTTAGCGACAACCAAGCGCACCTCACTTGGACTCATGGAAGCGCTCAATCAAATTTAATTCATAATCTTATTAAATAATATACTTTTTTATACAATTTCCACTTTTATTAAACTTAAGTACAATTTAACACAACCAGTTTCGATTATTCATCATCAGGTATATCAATAATATAAATATCAAATCACCGGTTGTGTTAAATTGTACTTAAGTTTAATAAAAGTGGAAATTGTATAAACAAGTATATTATTTAATAAGTTTATAACATGAATTTCCATCCAGAAGTGACAATACATTCCATCCATTAATCCAGTATTTAAATTAATAAATAGAGCTTTGACAATAGTCTGACGTAGTGTGTGTATGTATGTGTGTGTGTCCGTAGAACGAGCTGGTGTGCTGCGGCGTGCTGTCCGGCAACAGGAACTTCGAGGGCCGCATCCACCCCAACACGCGCGCCAACTACCTCGCCTCGCCGCTGCTGGTCATCGCGTACGCGCTCGCCGGCACCGTCGACATCGACTTCACGAAAACGCCGCTCGGTGAGAATTACCCACCACTACAGCCGTGAGACCTGACCACGGGAGGGTCAAGTCTCACCAGGCTCACATCGACTTGCAGCTCACGCCGCTCGGTGAGAATTACCCCTGACTACAGCGGTGAGATCTTACCACGGGAGGGTTAAGTCTCACCAGGCTCACATCGACTTGTAGCTCACGCCGCTCGGTGAGAATTACCCCCGACTACAGCGGTGAGACCTGACCACGGGAAGGTCAAGTCTCACCTGGCTCACATCGACTTGCAGCTCACGCGGCTCGGTGAGAATTAGCCCCGACTACAGCGGTGAGACCTGACCACGGGAGGGTCAAGTCTCACCTGGCTCACATCGACTTGCAGCTCACGCCGCTCGGTGAGAATTACCCACCACTACAGCGGCGAGAATTGAGCACGGGAGGGTCAAATCTCACATCGCCTTCAAAATTTTGCCGGTCTGTGAGAATAACCCCTATCCTGTACCGGTGAGGCCTGACACTGGTATAGGGTTTAGTCTCATCTGGGTTTACAACGAAATACATTTAGCTGTATTTCAAGCTCGTTGGTAAAAATAGCCCCACAGTACTCCGGTGAGACCTCGGCCAGCGGGGGTTAGGATCAGGTAACATCGAGCTAACTCACATTCCCTACATGAACAAGACTCGGGTCTAAAATATGTGATGAAATCGAGTTCGGATCGTTCTTTTTAGAGTTCGGACGATAAAACGGAATACTCTAAAAAAATATTTTTAGAAGGGTCAAAAAAATATTGTGGCAGATGTTGAAATTTTATTACAGTTCTATTTGAATGTAATGTTCATTAATATTTATTGAAGTATAGTTAGTACTAGTTATTAATACAGTAAGAAATGTGTAACGATGTGTCGTATGGACAGGCAAGCGCTCCGACGGCAGCCCGGTGTTCCTGCGCGACATCTGGCCCTCGCGCGCCGAGATACAGGCGGTGGAGACCAAGCACGTCATCCCGAGGATGTTCAAGGAGGTCAGTGGCACACGCACCAGTAACTCATTAACCGCAAATACACAGACAAATATGTTGTATAAAGGACACTGGGCATAATCTGACCCGGTTTTCGAAAAATGTCCTACAGACATCAAATTAGTTTTAAATTACTGATTATTTACCCACATTTCAATTTAAGTAGTTGTTTTTTTTTTAATCCATGGGAGTTTTTTTTTTCAAGTGATTCAGTTTTTGATCTTCCACAATTGAGCTACGAAGATTTGTAGCTCAAACGTTTACATTAGGCAGCTATCACCTCAGGATCGAAAGATCATACGTTTATGAACATTTACGACCAAATGGATTGTTTATAATTGAACTCGACCGGCACCACGAATTGGTAAACAACAGAACGTTGATACGTGGTAGAATTTAGTCCCGACATATCAGAAGCAAACAGTATTACACCTACATATTACAATATCTATATGTATAATGGTGTCATCTAAGGTCTGGCCCAAGACAAAAAATACATGGCTCCAATGGTTTGGCGGCCATGGATACAAGAGCAGCAATAATCTTGTATACTTTCTCTGCCCTGTCTTGTAGGGTTCACCAATATGTATAGAATAGTTATCAATAAACTATTCTATACACATTTTATACATATAGATATTGATCACGCAGAATAGAAACGATATGATTATATACATTTGTTTTATTTATTAACACATCCGATTATTATCTGTAGTAAGATACTCGTAGTATGAGCATTATTTTACCTCTCGGACCCTCAATAGACTTGTACTGTTAAACATTAACTTCATAACTCCACTGTGTGAAGGAGAAATCATTAAAATAGTGGAAAAATGTCTTACCACTAGAGGCTATCACTTATATTTTTAACTAGCTGATCTTCCCACGGCTTCGTCCGCGAGGACTTTAGAACCGGACAGTATCATTATAAACCCATAACTCTTTAAATAATTAGTCTAGATTTTTTTGGACAGATTCCCATGTGTCACATTAATGCGACACATGTATTCGTAAACTAGGGACGTTTATCTAAACATCGACACCAATTTTATTTCTGTAGACCGTGGGTATGGTTTTCATAGTAAAGTGCCCAGTGGGCTTAGTAGTGGTAGATACTGGGTTTTGCAAAATGATAAAACTCAAGCGGTTTTGAATTATGTTTTCAAGTAGTAACAAGTGGAAGTAAGAATTGCGAATGACAAAAATTTTAAATTTGCGCGACAGTTGAATTTTACGGAAGCTGCTGATTGGGGTTTGAATGCGGACGACTTTTGTTGCCGAAATGTCTGTACAAGTAGTTCCAGTAACAGTAGGAGGCTGTTGACTGCCGACAAGGATATGTAATTGTTTGGTTCCGACTGCTCGTTTACCTCTATTACTATAAAAATGTTATTGTGTAAGAGCCCAAAAAAGGTTTCTGAGTTAAGATTTTTTTTTGGAACGAAGTTCCTTATGGCAGGCTTGGAGGAGATAGGGATTTTGC
>LUGF01028900.1:0-10794 GCA_001625245.1 Calycopis cecrops | reverse complement strand
ACTAAAAAGGAAAGTCATCGTGCGCTGCAATTTTTACAGTCCGCTTTATAAAAAAGTAGGTAGCTGTTGTTAGTCTTAATAGGCGAAGTCAGCAAGTAAAGAAATGGCTGAGCGATAAAATTGTGTTTCACAAAAGTTGATTTTTTACAACGTTAATATGAAATATAATTATAAAAATGTTCCAGCGGGAAATGGGGAGTGTCGATGCTATTTGTCTGATACGTGGAACGCAATACATGCATGTACCCGAAAAACTTAACGCCTTAACAGAATAATGTAGGAATAATATAAAAATAGCGGCATAAAAATAGTATATGTTCTAGCGGGAAACATGGGGGGTGGCGATGTTGTTTGTCTGATACGTGGACCGCTGTACCTGTATGTACAACAACTGCCTTAATAATATAACGTAGGAATCATATAAAGAAAGGCAAATACGTGTCAACAAAAAGCAATAAATAATACTAGCTGCGATCCGCGGTTGCACTCGCGTAAGTTTGGATCCCGTGGAAATATCGAGAAGATTTACCCGATATGCACACAGAATTTCATAAGAATCGGACTAGTCGTTTCGCTGCAGTATGGCAACTAACATAGTGACACGCGAATTGTATAGATATACTAGCTGCCCGATCGATTTGTGAATCTAAACCATTCTTAAATCCTCTTTAACATATACAATAATTTTCGTCAAAATCGGTCCAGTCGTTTAGGAGGATATCAGTGACATACGCACACAAGAAATATAACATATATAAAGATAGAGATATAAAGAGGATAGTTTATTTTTTTGTTTGTATCGAATTCGCTCTAAAACTTCTGAATCTATTCTAACATGTATTTCATTAATAAATAGCTACATTATCGGATTATATAAAGATTAGCTATGAATATGAAATTATGTAGCGTCATGAAACAATAGGGAAAAATCGAGCTGGTTAGTGGCAGGCGACATTAGTTTAATGGTAACTTTTATTTATTACGCCTATTTTTACAATATAAAGGTATATTTCTAATGAAGTATTTAATGTGTAATAATAAAATTTCAAAACAAAGACTTCATAAGTATAATTGGTCTAATTCATAATCTATATCTATATCTATCTTGGTTTAATTATACCTTATTATCCTGGGCATAAAATGGGATACTTTTTATACTGGAAAAATACGTAAAAAAAAAAAATCTATCCACGCGAAGACCGACATCCGCGCGGACGGAGTCGCGGGCGGAAGCTAGTAAGAAATAGAAATACGGGATTTTTAAACACCAGCAAAAAGGAATAAATAGATCGCTAACATACGTAGACAACAAATGTTGTTCTACGACTTTCAGTATACTTTGATAGTTTAATTTTATATGAGTCATATTAATTCTTATTGTACTTTCGTCATTCGTGTAATTTCTAAGAATATGTTCAAAGGCGTAAAGAGCGCGTCGACTTCAACTCCGTTCTTGGTAAGTGTAGTTATAGTTCCGTTCAGTACGTAAATCCACCTATATTTCCCGGAGGCTGTTTTAAACAACCTGGGAATAGGTGGAGAGTATCACACTCAGGCTAGCTGGCTGCGGTTGGCGTCGAAGAGCTGGAGACCGAGCTATATATTATTGTGCAGCCTATGCCAAGCAATAAACAACAAGCTGATTATGTCAAAAAACGTACCAGACAAAGCAGTAGGCGATAGCTAGTACAATAATAATTTTATTTATTCACCGCCACATTATTATCCCTGACGACCGGTAAAGGTCACATCAGTAATCAGGGTACTTTTTCCTGGGGAACAAAAAGTTCTCACCTGATCCTACAAACAAGGGCTCATCATGTAATACGGAGTCACGTAAATTGGGCGGGCGATATACTAATCCTAAGGTAAACGCTTAAGCCCACGTCACAACGTTTGCGATGCAAACAGATTTATTTGTTTTAAACATTAGCGTTACCTAGGAACGTTTAATACGAGCGCAAATATATAATTAGTGCTGTGCTTTGCAAATGGAATTAATAAATAAAAATAAATATTTTTTTCTTAAATAAGTATTTGTTGTCAAAACTTCAGTGTTCTCAAAATAATGTTTATAAAATAAGATTGAACGTTGACCACGTTTCGGTTGCGTTTCTTTCGTCTGAGTCGCATTAATATTACAAGTATTGCTACGTTACGCCATTGTTTCCATGTTTTCCTATGTGATAAAAATCTTTTTCGTAATAATATAATAGAAACCTAAAAAATGATATATAAATCACAAACGAACAATTACATATAGGAAAGAAATAGAGTTTAAGTTATTTAGACCTGCATTCATTTTCTACATGTATAATTCTAAACCATTGACGATTTTTACACGAAAATTTAAATTTTTGTTTATCCTTCTATTTATAAGCAAACAAAGCATATTATTATACTCTAGATGGATATTTAATACCTAATAGAATATAACATACATTATGTATTTTTGGAACACATCTAATTCGTTGAATGGAACCCTTAGGAACCATATATAAAAATATTTTAGATAGATGAATGAAATATTGCCGGTTTAAGATCGAACGCAATTTGTAAGCTCGCATTGGCGGAGCGATGGAAAGATCGGAAATTACCTACAACAGGTTTTCACGTGATTTGTAGTGCCCCGGGGTGATCCTTGATCCAGCAGATGCCGATTGTGGAAAACAAGTTGCGTTTAAGTAATATTATTCCGTCCGCATATGTTACGTGGGATACGTATTTTGGGGGCCAATTTATCTTCAAATGAAAGCCGGTTTTGTATTTATGAATGTTTTGATTAAATCCAGCCTTGAGAATTGATTATATTTTTATTGAGAATCTTCAATAAGATTCGATATGCTACGTTCATTTAGTATTTAAGGGACAGGATTTCAATTTCATAATTACTTGTTCGAATGCTTGCTTTTGTGAGTAATTTTGATTCCCAGATAATATAATATTGCAATAAAATGTAATATCTACTATACGTAGATCGATTCATACCACCCTAGCGAAAGAGGGACAAACAATCAGATACGCTTTCGTGTTTACAATAATCGTATGGATATTCCAGCCATACGTACCTTCACTTGATTCTAGTTTGCAATATAGGCACCAATCTCTAATAATAACATAAATGTAATCCACTGTTTTATTTTATTTATTATTATTATTATGTAAAAGCATTCGTTTCATATAATCATCATGATGGCGTATATAGATAACCAAATAAGGATTTTCACTCCGCACCATTTTCGAAAAGAATAATATTTGTTAGAGACGATTACATTTATCTTTTGTGTCTCATTTAAGATAAGAGAAGGTTTATCAAATGTAATTATGATAATATTTTTTATTTGATATTCATTTTTATTATTAATGAATATTATCTACTCTTACTTATATTCTTACTTGCTTCCGTCCGCGGCTTCGCCCGCATGGATTTCGGACTTCAAAAATGCCTATAAATTTTAACTTAATATGTTATTCTGAAATGAAAGCTATGTTACTGTAAAGTTTCATGAAAATCTGTTCAGTTGTTTTTGTGTGAAAGAGTACCAAACACACAAACTTTCGCATTTATAATATTAGTAGGATTACTCTTTATCCCACATATAAAGAAATAATTACAAAATTATCTTATTCTTTAAAATATAAATGCACTAGAGTAAACAACAATTTAGTACAATTTTCATCACACAAGTAATTTTAATTAGATTGGCTAAATAATACACAATGCAGATAATAAGCTTTTAAAATATATTAAGAACACACTTAGTCTGACGTTTCGAATAATTCTTAATGTACCTGCCATCTGAATAATTGAATGAATAATTTATACCATAAAACGAGTGTCATAAGAAACGACAAAGCACATAAGCCGCCATAAGTTTTCTAATTAACCGCCATTAAATTCTCAAATTTTCTCAATTTACTCGAGTTATTATTAAATTACGATTATTGTGCTTAAGTGTTAATGGAACAACGTTTTGAAACACAATAAGAAACAATATTGTTTGAATTTTATGTACAAAGTTGGGGTAAATACTTGGATATCATCCATAATCTTGCTCAAAGGAAAGTCAAACAAAAGTCACGTTCAAAATTTAAATATACGCCCAGAAAGGATATTTACATAAATTTAAAATCGTATCTTTTTTATAACAAATAAATCTCTCGTCCAATAAGCTTAACGATATAAAGTAGGTAAAGTTATATGTAAACTTGCCGTTGATAAATCAAAAATTGTAAGAATATCATAAATATGGAGTAAGACCATCTGAGTAAGCATGAATATTAAAAAAAATCAGACTAGGTCATCCGTAGACAGATTGTATTCTCTGTCTACGAGGTCATCCGAAACTCAAGTCAATTTGGAGTGCCTACTTATATGAGTATATTGACTGCCTCGTGATCTAGTGGAAAGCGTGTTCAGCCACAGACGTGAGATCTCGGGTTTGAATCCCGGGTCGGACCGAATATTGTTATTGGAATTTTTCAATTTCTAATAACAGTCCGGAGTCAGGAAGTTGGCGGTGTTACACCACCAGATCTCGGAGAGCACGTTAAACCGTAAGTCCTGGGCCTGATTTCTCACCGGTCGTGTCGGACTGCCGTCCCATCGGAATACGAGAATGACGGAATAGAGAGTGCACTTGTGTTTGCGCGCACACTTGTGCACTATAATATGTCCTGCGCAGATGGCACGTCTATATAGACGGCCGCCGTAGCCGAAATCGGCTAGGACGACATTATTATGAGTATATTGTGGTAATACTTTGTCACTGATTTGTTTTATTGTTATTGAACAGTGACCTCTTGAACATTGTTAATTGGCACATTTTCCTTTGTAACCCGAATACACTCAAGCTTTATACCTTCAAAAATGTGCTATTTCTCTGACAGAAGTAGTCAACTTTGTAAAGGTCCATGCAGTACAGAGTTCAGTAAACAAGGTTACCAAATATTTGTGAAGGACTGTATATATAACTTTGGACTTGAAAATGTATTGTCAGAAACAATGCGACGCGGACGTAAATAAAGTTCGCTTGTAAATAAATTAAATTACAAAGGAATTATACTTGTATTTTTTGTTACTTATGCAAATAATTGAAACACAAATATAATATGACAAATAATTTCTCACTATACATATATGTTAAGAATATAAAAAGAAAGGTGTTTTGTTTGATTGTATCGAATTCAAACATACTGGGTAGATTTAAACTATTATTTCAGATTGATTGAACAAATTTTATTATTGATTCCGTATGTAGTATATGCCAATCAAATAGTTTATAACTAATATTTTTTCGACTTCGTTGGTTTGGAAAAGTCAAAAGAACATATTATATTTGGTCATGTGGCTGAGGGCCTTATAAAGGGCCTACGTGAGAGATCAGAGAGTTCAGGTAAATTCACTTTATGCCAGCAATTGTCAAGATATATGCGAAACTCGTTTCGGTGAGCTAGAACCACATCAGGCCACCAGTTGAGTTCTGTGGAATATGAATATGTAAGTATATCAGTTTGTATATTAAGATAAAATAATAAGATCGATTTCCAAAAAAAAAAAAAATTAACCGTAATATTATAATTAATTGAGGATTTCGGATATAAGTAATAGATGTATAAAAAATCTTTGCAACATACTATTTTATATTCAAAAGTAGCATTGCAATATTGTTAAATCGTATTGTTTCAATCACTGTCGACAGGGTACAAAGTATTTGCGTTTTTGTTTCTCTTGTTCAGCTATTTCTCGCCAAGATATTTTTTCGAGACTTTGTTTAAAAAATGTGTTTTGCTCGGATTCGTACTTTTCCGGAGCGTAATCCGTCCTTTGCCTAAACATCGTTCATTCGGCACCTATCGCCATATTAAGATAAGAAAAGGGATGTCGTAAAGTCGAAAACAAGCTTTTTATTCCATGTGTAGCGTGGGCTATATAACTCGGCCGGAAAAATATAATTTTAAGTATATCGTGAGACATAAATTCTTGTAGATAATGTATTTGTGATCCTCCCTGCTATTTATTATATTATTGACGTCGATCTTACGTCACATATTAAAACCCTAAATCTCCTTCGACCGCTTTACGATATAAGTCTGTACTTCAATGTTTAGTTTCAAGTTTGTACGTGACTATCGAGTATTATGCGTCTAATCATCATACAAAATCATAATATATTACCAGAACAACATCAACAACGGCAGTTTCGCGCCAGTTCTAATGGGGTGGACAGACAGACCAGAGTGCCTTATATCGCTATGCCTCCACACTTGTCTTACTTCCTACACATACATAACTCTGCATACAACTCATACTCTGCGCTAGACGTTAAGATTGACTCCAACTAATTTTTTTTAGTTTTTAGGGTTTCTCTCTATCTACCTAACGATTAAATATGGACACGTGGAAAAAAATTAGCAGTAGTATATAGTATAATAAAATTTAAAGGAATCTGAGTAGAAAGTAAAAACTGAAAAGTTATAGGCTACCAACGTATAAAATGTAGGTACTCGGAAAAGTCAAATTTCATATAAATTTTATTGAAAATTAGATGACAATTGTTAATTACGTTAAAATAACGCATTTAATTTAATTTACGAACTAATTAAAATCAAACAAATTCATAAAAGCTTTTATAACAATAATTATAATACCCATTTGAATAACAACGTTCGACGGTACACGGCGCGCTGCGCGGGACGAGGTAGCCGCGCTCGGAAACCGCATTAAACGCTATAAAAAAACTGAGTTATTTTTAAGCGATTTTACTCGATCTTAAAAAACAGGCAGAACCTTGTATATTTACTATAAAAATAAATAGATAATACATAAAATAAATCATAAAATGAAAAAATACGGAACCCTTAGTGCGCGGGTCCGACTCGCACTTGGTCGGTTTATATTTATTGAATTTGACGCAAAGAAGAAGTCAGATTCCCTCCAATAGTAAACGATAACAGTGTCCCGATCCCTATGCCCAGACATTAGCACAATTAAGGGATACGGCAATGCGCATGTGTTACCTTTACTCGATCTATTTATTATCTGTGTACCTGAAACAAAACCTAAAACGCGTTACCAAAGTCATAATTTCTCGCCGATTTTGTGTTGGTGTGTTGTCGCTACTACCCTAATTTGGGATCCTAAATTCTCCGAATCGGGCCGGCAATCCGGCAATTTGAACAAATTTGTCTAGGCGTTTTTAGTCTTCCCCCATTCTTCTATAAGCTTTTCTTTCAAAAATTCGCCGAGTACTTAACTATCAAAATCTCTTCCATCACAGTTTAGTTCAGTCATAATAAAACAGTTGGTTTGTATAGCTACAAATACTTACTAGTAAATGATCAAGATTTGTTTGTTTGACTAATTGCATAGATAATAAAAAAGTATATGACATAGATATACTTTCTTGGCTACCAATATCTACGAATTTTATGTTCTTGCTCAAGAAATACTGTCTTTAGGCAATCACTGCATGTGATTTAATAACTGGAATGGCACGATTCCAGATTTTTGTAGCGCTTCTGAATATTAAATTTTGCAGTATAGTTAACTCTGCGATTTGTAACATCATATTCAGAAATGCAAAACTAAACCAATGTAACCGTTTCGACACAGGCTGTCGGAACTGCTATTTCTAATTTATGTTAGCATGGAAATGATATTCCGAAATATTGATATTGTATTATTAATACAATTGAGATTCGCGCAGGTCTTGCGTCACTCGATCTACCCAGCGATATCTGGGATACCCCACAGGTCTTCTTCCTGTTGGTCGTCCCAGATACGCTGTCTTTATGCCACGATCCGTCTCCATTCTCTCGATATGACCAAGCCAGCGAAGTCGATGGGCCTTGACTTCACCAAGAATATTGGGCTCTTTGACCAGGTCTTATAATGTATATCGCGGTTTTTTCTTACTCTCCATGTGCCATCTTCTTGGAGTACTGGTCCTAGGATCTTGCGGAACACCTTCCGGGAGAATCAGGCGGGAAATCGCGCAGGATAGAGGAAAGTGGCGCACTCTCTTGTCGGAGGCCAAGACTCACTTCGGGTCACTGAGCCAGCGGAGTAAGTAAGTAAGTAATTTATATATTGTGCTATCTAAAATATTATTGCATAGACACCTTTAGAAATACTGAACGTGTCCTTGTGTGTAAGAGGTGCCTTTCTGCGTCGTAGCTGAATGAGCTGGGGAGGTACCTCCCGCTCACATAATACCGATGCCAAGTGACAGCTATGCTGTCGCATTTCATTCGGTTTGCTAGTTTCCGCTGGCCCATTGGAGGGAAGGATGGAAGGGGAAAACACAAATAGGAATATACATATAAATATACGCATTGAAATTCAGATGCATGCATGCGAATATTACTGGTCATCAGCAGTCATAAAAATACTCCAATTTCTCGTTTGATCTACAAATCGGTTGGTTGATCCAAAGTAATGTTCTCCTCTTTCACTTAATATTTTTGAAAGGAGGTTAACTCTGAATTTTCGAATGTTCAGATGTCTGTGAGAGTCGGCTGAGAGGCCATTAGGCAACTCGACTAATTATTTATTAATTATTATAAAAATCATAAATATAAAAAAAGTATTAAATATATTTCCGTTATCTACTATCCATGACACACGTCCTTATAATATTTCCGTTATCTACTATCCATGACACACGTCCTTGTAATAACCACAGAGTGTATAAGTCCACATAATATATTTTTATTACTATAATTTGCCAACCTTCCGTCAGTACAAAACATCCGAGTGCCCGACTCGCACTTAGACGGTTTTTTAACATACCTCGCAGTACTTCGCAGAGTAAACTGCTATTTCACGGACGACTTATTCCATGCGAACGGCGCTGTTTACGGTACAATATTTTGCCATTCAATCCAAAGGATTTGCACAGAAACTATAAGCATAATATGTACTAGTGAATCACCTTAAAACCTTCTTAAATGAAATTTTTATTTTGTTCATATGCATATTGGAATGAATTATTAATTTAAATTACTACTATATCAGTGCCTATTAGGAATCATTTTCGTTTAAAATAAATAGATTGACTTAGCCATCGCATAAATACAAGTGTAGATAAGTAATACATATTGTTATAATATATCAGATTGTTTATTTTTTTTTATAGGATAAGATTCAAACGAGCAGGTGATAGATGACTACCGCCCCCCATAGACAACTGCAAAACTCGAGGCTAATTATTATTAGTGTGATTGCCAAGTCAATCTATATATTTTAAATAAAATGTAATTTTTAACATTGATACTACTTATAGTTTAAGATACTTTAAGTTACCATAGCTTAAAGTAATAACTTAAGCCAACTTGTATAACATGGATCTTAGAACTTTTTACGGTGGAAAAACTGAGTTGCGAGACTTGGGTTTTTTACAAGTTATGTTTTTGATAGAATACTTTTTATTTTTATGTACATCTAGTGCTGCACTTCAAAATGGGACCATAATCAACTTTTGTGCACAGCTTTTTTTTATGTTATAGGGGGGGGGGCAAACGAGCAGTCGGAGCCATTTTTATGACTAACGACGCCCATAGACATCCGCATAGAGGCTATACAGATGTGCTGACCTCCTTTCTCCTCCCACCTCCATGGGCCACCGGTTACTAAAACACCGCACGAAACGCGACAGCACAGCTGTCACCTTACGCCGGTCTCGTGTAAGCGAGAGGTACCTCCCCGGTCGTGCCGGCCCAATTTGGCTTCATGCAAACATGCAGTGTGGCACTACCTCTTACTAAATACGATATAAGCTAGGTATATTTTTGTACCATAGTCATTGGGACAAAAATCGGCTTACACTATTAATATATAAGATTATACAGATGGTGGCTGGTCTTATTCAATTATCGTACCCCTTACAATTACGGGTGGACATGTGTCCATTAGCATGACAATTATAAATGGTGTAATGGCTATAACGTAATTTGACAAGTTACGGCAAGATAACGAGCGAAAGCTTTGTTAAATAAGCAATGTCATGGTCTAGTTAGTAATGTTGAGGATAAATGGGGCCAGCACGACCTGGCAGCTGGCGCTACATTAAAATGGCAGCTTGCACGCCGTCGCGCTTCGTCTATAGTTTGTTAATATCTCGCAGTCTATTGGAGGAGAGAAGAGGAATGAGACCCATCTATATGAGTGACAGCTGTGTGCTGTCGCGCTTCGTGCGGTGTGTAAGTAGCCGGTGGCCCATGGAGGTGGGAGGAGAAAGGAGGGCAGCGCATCTGTGTAGCCTCTATGCGGATGTGTTTGCCCTCCTATATATATATAATGGTTATGCTGATATCAATGGGATATGGACGACAATAGTTGTCGAAAGGCTCCAACTACTACCTACTCATCTGCTTACTGTTAAGCCTTATAGTTGTCATCTTGTTTTTTAATTTCGATAATGGTAAAAATCGACAGCTAGTAGAATGAAACGAAGAATAAATAAAATAATGAAAGGTTGGACCATTGTGTTATGAAAATCATCAATATCCTGAATTTTAAAAATATTTATTGTTGTCGTCTGTATGTATATCCATCAAGACTATTCTCAGGCACGCATGTTAAAAAACATAATACAAATTCTTTAATAAAAGTTGATATTTTAAAACCTCTGTAGATTTAACTATCTTAAAATGATTAAATTCCGAATCAATTAGGATTTAATATCTTTCTCGTAAATTAAAACGTGTCAAATTCGAAACAAAATGATCATAAATATTACGGACGTGCTATTTTCCTGAATTTTCCGCAAAACCTTAACCGCCGGTAATTTG
>LUGF01028882.1:75585-89171 GCA_001625245.1 Calycopis cecrops | reverse complement strand
ATTTATATTATGTATTATTTGTATGATATTTACAATTTTTCATGATAGATCACAGTACAAGCATCGTGTATTTAGAATTTCCCGAAACTCAACGTGAGATGCTATGCTGTACATACTCCAGAAGACATACAAAATATCCATGTTTTTGTTTCGTATACTAAAAATATTAGTTAATTACATTAGTTATTCCTTTATGTCCCGCTAGAGAGTCCATAATTATAATGGTAACGATAATGGGTATAAGTAACAAAATAATGACTGCTGCGGATTTTACGGTCTCATAACCATAATCATGGCTCTCTTGTGCTAGAGACTCATACTTTTTCAAGGTAAAAAGCTATTCGTCTCCTAATTAAGTACATAATAATAATACTCTACCATGTCGTCACAGACCATGTCGTCGTTGATCAACAAGTCTTGTTACCAAGGGCACTCTTGAGTTGTGAGAGACACCAGTTTGGAAGACGACATAGGTATAAGAAGTTTTATATGTAGAATAATTGTTTCGATATTCAGATGTTGGCCAAAAGCATTAAAATATAATTGTGCTTTGCCGTTAGCGGCGACGGTGTATTTAATAAAACGTGTGTACCTAAAGGGTAATTTCTACACTGTGTGGAATGTTTAGGATCCTAAGTACACATACGTTAATTTATTGTATACTGAATTCACCTTAATAATTTAATAATACACGCTGAGCAAGGGTTTGGTATTTCGTATAGAAATACACTTTAATTTCGCCGGCAAAATTTGTTTAATTTGAAACCTTTTAAAAATGATTACTATTACATAGAATTATTTTTTGAGTCTAGGCCCGAATAATGTCTACGTAGAATTTCTTGGCAATTTCACTTTCTTTGCTTCGACTTACAAGGAGATTGAGGTTAACCCTGTTTATGTTAATATCCTCTCAAAGTATGATAGTTCATTCGTTTCTGAGAAATTTCTAGACTGAATTGTTGCGTTAACACAAAAGTTGTTACCGAGTTACAAAGTTCCATTGCTAGCTTATTCAAAGTAGTTATATTAAACTAGATGGTAGACTAAGTCTTACATTATTAGTCGAAGACATAAACATGTGGTACAGGTATAAGTACCAATCAATTGTATGTATCAAAACCTACCTATAGATGGAAAATAAATTAATATAATTTGGCAAACAAATTTCGATTTCCTTGCTAAAATATATTGTGATATGTTTGCTAGAACTAAACAGCCTCGTAAGATGCTGTCGAATACACGAACGTGTTTCAAATTCAGCAGAAGCGAATTTCTATTTATCTCTGCCCCTCGAACTGTCGCTTCGGTATCTAGAAGTGCAGAAGGCGCACTACGCTTAGGTACTGTTTATGAGAATAAGTGAATATTTTTCAATAGTGAGATTCTTTTGCTTTAGCCTTTTAATGACACAATGAATCTTTGTAAATTTTGTACCTTGAATCAGCCAAATGCTTTAGCAATTTCACCTTTATGGCTAAACTTTTAAATTTTTTTCTAATTTGTTACTAAAAGTAATCAAAGATCCGTGGCATTCGACCACGGACGCTTCGTTATTCTCCAGTTTACTCTTAAATGACAGCAGAATAAATGAATAGTTTCATTCAATAAAATTGTACAGTTGTACATACCTATGATGTATGTACACATTGTTCAAGAAACATTCTGTTATGCAATGTTTTTCCTTGTAAAGGCCATCAAGAAATCTACGTTGGCTCGAAAAATGGTATTTTGCATATAAAGCTGTGAAAGATTTCACGAGTATGTCTTGGCCTAGTTACATGAAAATCGAACGGAATGTGAACCAGGGTAGTTTGACGGCGGCTGACCTAAACAGGCTTCATTCTCAAGACCTTAATTTATGCCTTGATTTAAATTTATTCCTATTTATAAGAATTTGTTACCTAGTTAATTATTTCTCCCGTAGACACCAAAATGTTTATTCGTCTCATTAGTCAGTTTCAATCAGGTAATATTGTTTTTTTATAGTGTACGGGGTCAAAGGAGCAGTCGCAGCCCTTTTTATAACTACCGATGCCCATAGACATCCGCATAGAAGTTATACAGATACGTTGCTCTCCTTCCTCCTCCCCCCTTCTTGGGCCATGACAAATTTCACACCGCACAACCACACAACAGCACAGGTGTCACTTTACGCCAGTGTCGTGTATGTGACAGGTATTTTCCCGGTCGTGCCGGGCCAATTCAGCTACATACAATACACTATCTCTATTAAAATGTCTAATTGAAAAACAAATCCCAATTCAAATATGCTTATAATTATGTCTAAAGACTATAAATAAGGAAAAAAAGAAAAATCTCGCAAAAATCACGCCTCTATTTCTTGCCGCTAACGTAAGTTGTCAAACAAAGTTCGTAAGAATCATATTTCCTTGAGTACATTATGAATCGATAACCATTGCTCCGAGTTATTATGTACATACATTTTCCTCCCGAGAACATTTCTAATATTATTCACCGTCACATTGAAGCAAAAAATATAATAATACTTTTAGATTTGCTCGCCGCGGCTTATAACTGAGAAGTCGACATTCCGGTAAAGTTTCTGTCGACTGTCAAGTACAATTTTATCCAGAATAATTATATCCTTAATTTTCCCGGTACCGACCACGTGTTCGCTGCGTGTTTTTGAAGCGTCAATGAACGTCCGCGGTAACCGAAAGGTTAATTGAATTTGTTAAGTTAATTATTGTACAGCTTATGTTTAATAATTTGTTTTTAATTGCGTTTAGAATTATTTTACCTCTGACCTTAGGTTGGACAAAAAGGACTATGACGTGTTGCACCCGCGTAAATTGGATCCCGTGGAAAATAGAAATTTTTTTTCGAGATAAAAACTATCCTATGTGTTAAACGAAGTTACTCTTTATATGTGTACCAAATATAATGCAAATCGGTTCAGCAGTTTTTGCGTGAAGGACTAACAAACATACAAACTTTCGCATTTATAATATTAGTAGGATTAGTAGGATATGAGTAAGATAAAGAGGGAAAAATATAACAAAGGTAACCCTAATTATGAAACCTGTCATTGCCTGACATTATTTTGTATGGGATGACAGTAGACGTCATTTTTTACCAGACTTTCGAAAACAGAACTATCAGAGGTAAAATGACTTTTAAACGCACTATAGCTTGAAATATGTTGTCATCCGGTTTCAGATGACGTGATGTACGATCGAACAATCTCATAAGTCATATAGTTCATTAGTAACAGCGTAGAGGAGAGACGCCAACTTATTAGAAGCAAAGAAATAGTACAGTTATGACAGACTTGTCAGTATAGTTACTGGAGTCACAACGAGATCCTAACATATTGTACCCATTCCATAATGAGAAATAGAAAAATAATATGATCTCTGTACTAGAGATCTGGTTAGAAGTGAGATGGTACTAGTACCAGAGTATACTAGTACCTAACCACCTAAGGTTAGGTATCATATAAGACAACATGAAATATACATATAATATACATTTCTTATACACTTCATTCATACATTTCAATAATTTTGTCTTGGTAAATAAATTTAAGGGAATAAACAATTGTTATCTTTTGCTAGGCTATTTTATCACTTCTGTTTGTTCATATCTGACTACCTACACAGATAATACGTGCGTTATTAAGGGGTTACATTGTTACCCGTTTGCGAATGTTCGTGGTCACGTTTTAGCAATATTTTTAAGCCATTGTGTAGACTCTGGCTTTATACAAGACCGTAATACGAACTAGTGAATAAAAGAGTAGCGCCGCCAAACTCACGTTAAGCGAAAAGGTAAGAGCAACACCATCGTAAAAGATCGGAAGCAATGCAATACATTTTGATCCCGAGAACATCTAAATTTTACGAAATATTTCAAGCAAGACATTGTGAACCTTTAACCCATAATTTATCTATTATGCCAGCAAAACTAAAATAATTATTACGATGTTACCGAAAGTGAATAAAAAAAATAATATAAGAAAGTAGCAATCCATTTATTGCATGCCGACACCCCATCTACTGCAGATTTCCTACTTCCCCCTTTCCTCCTTCATTGGCCCACTGATGACTCACTTACTGGTCGTGACATGGGTCGTGGTACAATAAATAATTTAATTTGTAAAGTGGAAGAACTCCGATGTGTACAAGATAAACGGTATTAACTTTGAGTTAGTCTGTTTACCTGATAAATGTCTTTATTCCGATTCACGATTTCCAATCGACGTAGAGATGGTGTCTGGCCAACAGCCAGTAGTTTGTTGTTGGCTAAAACAAAGGTAAGATTTCGAATTTTGTCCTTTTTTACTACAGATTCAGAAGATTCATAAAGGTGAGACGAGTCTTGTGACAACCTGACATAAATACATATAATTATTAATGTGCATCAGGGATAGAATTAGATTAGTTATCACTTAAACCAAGCTCTGTAAACCACATTTTCGGCTCAACTCTCAACGTTTATAACTTGAGCGCTGTCCGCCCGTGTCGCAATATCCTCAGTAATGACTACGAATATAGAATTACCCGCAAAATTTCTAATCGACGTGGGAACTTTGGGCCGTCGCATTCAATAATGGCCTCAATTAATTTTAAACTCCGTGTTGTTACAGCCTGGACTGCTACTGCCCCCGAATAGATAACCGCCATCTTTAAATTATATAAAATAATAGTCCGAACAATAGCTTGATACAGGTCTGGAACTTGTAAAAAAAATAATTACCAAAACAAGGAGCAGCAAGGATTATTTATTTAATTATGTTTTTATAGTACAGCGAGTCATGCACTATTTACTATGGACAAAAAACCACGTTGAAGTATATTTCAATTTGTAATCCAGATATTACTAATTCAACTGCTAGTTTTATAAACAGTGTTTGTTATTTTGTCTTCTATTTCCGCAAGCCTTGACTTCATCATGATCATCACCATAACCAGCCTTTATCAGTCCACTGCTGGGGATAGGAATCTTTCAATGAACACCGAGATGATCGATCTCCAGCTACTCGCTCGCGAGACTTGCAAACAACAACTTAATCATACTTTTTTATTCTAAAACAATTAGATACGAGGGTGGATCTAAAAGTTCTAAGCCCAACCAAGAAAATGAAAGAAAAGTGGGTCTAAATTTATTTTTATTTTTCGACATAGTCTCCATCTAGCTCAAAACACTTCGTCCACCTGACCTGCAACTTGTTTATCCC
The DNA here is from genome assembly GCA_001625245.1 of Calycopis cecrops. Taxonomy (NCBI): domain Eukaryota; kingdom Metazoa; phylum Arthropoda; class Insecta; order Lepidoptera; family Lycaenidae; genus Calycopis; species Calycopis cecrops. The sequence continues at coordinate 83,971 of LUGF01028882.1, read as the reverse complement.
CTCGAAAAAAATATTCCGGAAGGTCGGCGAAATAGTCGTTTACTGCGACTATCACCTCATCTTTGGTCAAAAATTTCGAGCCACCCAAATGTTTTTTTTAGATTTGGAAATAAATGATAATCCGAGGTGGCTAAATCCGGCGAATAAGGTTGGTGGGGCAGCAATTCGTAGCCACAATCATGGATTACAGACATTGTTTCAACCGAAGTGTGAACACGTGCATTGTCTTGATGAAACAAAACTTTCTTACGCAACATTCCCGGCCTTTTTTCTTTTATTTCTTCCCAGAGTCTTCGTAAAAGGTTACAATAATGACTAGAATTTATAGTTGGACCTTTCGGTAAATATTATACAAAAATAATGTCCTTCGCATCCCACAAAACAAAAGCCATGACTTTGTTAGTCGACAAAACGACCTTAGCCTTTTTCGGTGTAGAAGAGTCTGATCTTTTCCACTGTTTTCATTGTGGCTTTGATTCAGGAGTATGGTGGTGAACCCAGCTTTTATCCATGGTAACAAATCTAGACAAAAAGTCCTAGGGATCAGTCTCAAAAAGTTCCAAATAGTCTCGCGAAATTGTGTATCGAACTCGTTTTTGTTCAGCTGAAAGCAACCTCGGGACCTTATGGAACCCCAACTCTTCCGTTATTATGTGTCGCACCCGGCCATAACTAATGTTTGTTATCTCAGCTATCTTACCAATGGTCAAACGTCGGTCACCCAGTACGAGATCACAAATTTTATCGATGTTTTCTTTCGTGGTAGAGATGTAGGCCTTCCACTATCATCTTTAATGCTCTCACGACCGCCCTTGAACTCGACTATCCACTTCTTGACACTGGAATACGATGGAGCAGACTCCTCCAAAGTGCTCACCATATCTTGATGGATGTCTTTTGGTGATAGGTCTTTTTTATTGAGGTACTTAATGACTGCACGGTGTTCAATTTTCTCCATTATTGAAAATTGCGTCAGATTGCTTCAAAGAAATAATCGCAGAAAATTTATATTGTGCAGTATCGGAATGAAACTGCGCACAATAAATCAATATGACACATACTAACAAATTACGGTAGATTTAAAAAGATGTCATAGCTCCATGTAGGTTAGGCCACGAACTTTTGGATCCACCTAGTAAAATATTTTTGAAATGAAATTTAATGGAGGTTTGTTCAAATAATAAATCTCTCACGCTACAAATAAGGCCACAAATAACTCCACTTCGGTGGTCTGGAGCCGCGGATAAATGTTATCTGTGCAATTACAGTGTTACGTTAGAGAAATGTACGGAGGGAATGAAATCTCGCTTCTACGGAATTAAAAGCGTTAGCAAACAGCTAAGCCGGCTCCTGATGAATCGCTTTTTTTATAAATAGGCGCTCAAATCTTCTACATTGGCCATTAGCGTGAAACGATTTTATACATTAATACCAATGTTACAGTGGAAACGTACCTATGTGACTCAGAACTAATGCGCTTTAATGTGTACTACGTTTAATATATACTACTGATACTATTTAGAATTCATAGTTTATGTTTCCTCGCGAAAAAAGATCGAAAAAAAAATTTATTCGGTCTTTCTATAGTATGTCTTTATATGGCAGATCCGTGTAATTCTTATATAGTTCTCTCCTTCCTTAAAATTAACTTATGAACTCTCACAAACGGTTCTAAATGCGACAGCGAAATACCCAGTTTTTGTTGACAGACAATTCAGCTACAATGCGGTAAGGCACCATCTCTTACAAAACTTATCCCGCTCTTAGATTTTACGCACATCATCTGATTCATATTGATGCTGTCGATTGCCTTCTCTCTTGGCTTCTTTCCTGGCTAAAGTCCAATCCTCAAAGGATGCTGTATAAATGTGTACTAACCACAGACCTTCACGGCATATCCAAATCGTATAATTGGTTTCAAAGTTCAATATAAACATTTGCCTAATTGTTTTAACGTTTGCAAGCTGTTCACAATAGACCATTGAATATGGCAGCCATTTATCTGCTATTTTTGGTTGACAAGCTTACCAGCTCAGAATGAACCCTACAATTAAAGAAGCCGTGTGGGTAAATCGTGTTTGATGGTTCATTGTATAATGGTCAATATTTGAGTTGTTGTTGTAAAATGTTACGCACACTGTGAATAACAATAGTACTGTAAGGGTTGTATCCATTGGTAGTTTTTTTTCATGTTATAATGGGGCAAACGAGCAATTGGAGCATTTTCATGACCACGGCGCTCATAGACATCCGCATAGTGGCTATACAGATGTGCTGCCCTCCTTTCACCTTCCACCTTCATGGACCATGTTTATTGTAGGGGCTCTTTTGCACAGCAGTTTTTTGTACACACAATATACTTAAGTTTATGGAGCAAAAACAAGTATTCGTAGCATTTTGATAATCACATCTTTTTTTATCCTCCAATTGGCTGGGAAAATCACAAATTACGCGACAGTGTAATTTTCTTTGACTGACGATGCCTTTTACTTGATGTCACGTTCGAAATTCGTATAGTTTGCTCGGTTCACTAGTAATAATTTAATAATGGGCCTGTATTTACGAAAATATTCACGTCACAATAAATGAAATATCATACGAAACTCTACAAATATAACGGAAGAAAGACGACATGTAAACATCCTTGATCCACATGACGAAAAACAAAGATATCTTTTATACGTATTCGGAAGTGAAAATTATTGTCACTTTAGAATTGTAATACATGTCTATCTCGCGGGCAATGGGAGCATTTTTTTAATATTCTTTTTTTTATTTCATCCGTTTCTATCTTTATGATATTTCTCGGCTGCAGCTAAAATCTCTATGACAACGAGTCCATCTGCGCCGGTCATATTACAGTGCATAGCTGTTGCGCTATCTATTTCCTTATCTCTTATTCCCATGGGACAGCAATCTGACATGAATGAAAAGGAATCCGGTGCAGGAACAAGGGAGGCAAGGGGGGTGTAATACTGCCAAATACTTTACTCTTCGTGCTGTTATTACAAATTTTTAATTGTTAATAATAATAGTTTCAAAAATATATCGACGTGATCAAAATCATTTACTTCAAGTTGTTATCACAAGGGAAATGGGTTAGAACGAGGTACTTGGAGGTTGCTTGTAATCTTGCCTGTCGATCAGGGCCTAATCCAAACGGCAAGATCAAATAATCTATAATATAAAAAAAGCGCGAAACTATATATATACGCGTATGAAAAAAAAAGAAAAAAGATAGGCACAAACACTGCGCCAGCGGTGGCGAAGATAAATAAAAAAAACCAAAAAAAAATCAGGTACTCCGATGGCACGTTTACCCTTCATACTTTTTCATACTTATAATATAAACCTTTGTTAGTATACATGTATATGGCTGCTAATCTTTCGATTAGTCTACGAATCATCAAGACCTTGTCGCGTGCAGTAGGGACCGTCATTCGGTGACTTCATTTCAGAGTTCAATGGACGGATATAGGCAATTTTATATTAAATTATATTTACAGATTATTTCATTACATTAATGTAGTAGAAGTTAGTATTTTAGCTTATATTCCATTGAAAATTCCATGTAGTGTTAATTCTAAACAACAAAATAGACATCTCATAAATAACTTTTCCCTCTACTCGGTGATGCTTAATTAATACTGCAGATATTGTTTCGTTTCAGTTTCTTTGATCGAAAAAGAAATGTCTGTAATTTAGTATAATGGACTCAGATAAATTGATTTGAAAAAGCGTCCTTCGTGGAATTATGTTAAATTAAATGACAATTGGCAACATCGAAGATTTTTTCGGACCTGATTTATGCTCTGTAAGTGTAGACAAGTAAGTGTCCGTCGTGCGACGAAGCTACAAATGAGAATTACTGCCAAAAAGTTTATAAACAGATTCTCAACGCAATTTTTATAGTAAATTTGGACAACAAGCAACGAGTCAACGTCTGACAAGTGATCATCATCGCCAATAGGAATCTGCAACACCAGGGCTATCTGAAATAATTCAAAGAAGTAAATACAAATATTTTCATATAGAATAATTTGAAGTTATAAACTCGGCGTCTCCCCAAATGGGAATAAGAAATGTGAGGTCTGACGGCTCCAGAGATCTTATTTGGAGAATGTTCGAGGTATTTCTGATTAAACCCTCCGTGTTGCTCGGTATTTTTGCACGAATTGTTCTTTTATTAATCGTGACGTGCCAAATCTTACCCCTTGACACACACGCACACACATGTAGCTGAGAAATGATATGTTAAAAGCGCTTCGTGTATTTTATTTCAACATCTTACAGTCGACTCGCGAAGTATTACATTTGGTTATTCGCCGGTAATATATTCCAATACATATGTAACTTGTTTCAATTGTATGTCTCGTGTTATTATTGTACCTATGTCATTGTATATCAATCAAAAACAATGCATCTTCACGCCAGTTCATTAATGAAAGAGACAAAAAGAACCGAATAATTATTATTTAATAATATCATAATGTTGTAGAGACTTTACGTTATGTTACGTTTAACAAAACTAACCAATAGTTTTGTAAAACCCACTGATCTCGGGAACTGCTAGTCCGATTTTCAAAATTATTTCGGTGTTGGATAGCCCATTTATCGAGTTAGGATATATGCTATATACCACTCCACTGCGAGAATGTGGGGTGTGTCTGTGTCTCGAGGATAACGCGTGTATTGCCCCGGCCAGTAAATTATATAGTTAAACAAATAACCAACTATGCAGACCACATTTATTTTTTTTCTCTTTTTTGTATCAAGCAATCATGTATAATCAAGTGAAGCTAAGTGATTGCGAACTCCAATAGACATTCGCACAACCAGAGAATATGCGTTATTTGAATTTATTCCAATTATATCAAATCTTTAAGAGCGTTTACGCCTTGCGCACGTCGTTTTATGTAATTCATGGGTAATTCAAATCCACAAATAGGGATCGCCGTGTGAGTAGCATATATATAATGTTAGTATATTCTATAGTCAAATTAACCCACTATGATCCATGTACTGATTTGATTTCGTTTGCGACCAGTGTTTTAGAGACGTTTTAAAAAATATACAGAAAAATAATTACTATACAATAATCAAAACATTAAATGCGTGATTGTAAAGAATATGCTCTAGTTTACTGGTAAGCTTTTATTATATTAAATTAAATAAGGTATATCGTCGAAAAATACATCTAAAATTTGAAATATTTCAAATTTTTTTAATTTTAATTTCTCATAGATAAAATATCAAAACCAATTTTTTTTCTACTAACTATTCTCTCAAGGATCTTATCAAGTGGTTATTATTTTTTCTTAATTATATATTTTAGTACTTTTATGATATTTTGAGCTTCGAAACTGGCGCTAAAAGGAAAATAACAAACCTCTAATAAGTAATCATGATAGAATGCGTACATACTAAATTAATTGAAATATTTTTTCAACTAACTATTTAGACAAGAAAATATCCTACAATTATTAGTATGTAACATATAATATAAGATAAGTGGTTCATGATTTTAACGTATTTAAAAAGTACTATTTTCAAGGCAAATTGCGTTGGAAGGCGTAAACGCTCTTAGCTTATACATTATTTGAGAAGTTCTTAATAAATAAAACTTCTCTTAATAGTTTTTTAAAGCTTGTCTGATTATAAAGTACAGCTTAATTTGGTAAAACAAATTGAATGCCGTCGACTTTCAATATAACGTAAAATTAACAAGTAATATAAACAGCAGGAACTTGTCAGAACAAGACTGAGCGCCCCTCAGGACTCGGGAGTGGCCCTTCAGGAAATCGCTTAATCAAATTTCTCTATTTTAAGATTTTTTCATAATTCATATATTTATACTTTTAATAGAGATATCTTTGTCTTTTAACCTTGACGATTTTTTGGTTGAATAGAATATAGTTATATAAATATACTTTGTTGTTTTTTAGTTTCATATTATATTAGCAGTTATAAATACTCGCTGGCCCAACAGACATAGTCATCACTTTAGTGCAGAATTTGATATCATCGTCCCGCGTAGCGGAACCACAACTTTGTATATCTTTAGAACTTCTACTATAACTTGTTTGCTGACTCGTATAGCACATTTCTGCAAACATGCTCAGAACATTGTACAAGAGTTTAAAAATAGTTTTAAACAGTAGGTACGCACATAAGACTTTTAATTAAAATGGGAATTTTATTTTCAAATTTCGTTGACGTGTTGGATCTATTCTTATCATTTTGTATAGTCTAAGCACTTAGATGACAAGGTTAGAAAGAAACTAAAAGTTACACGAAGAGTGCGGAGTAGCAAACTGAATATTTTTGATTACGAATATCTTGATTGAATTGACGAAAGCCGTAATTTATATAGTATTTATTGCGTTTACAATAATGAATCAATGAAAATCTTAATTATCTTTTACTATGCAAAATGTGTACTGCAGTAATTGCAGTAGCTTTTACAAAAGTTTCCATACACGGTCGTATTGCTGAAACTCCTAATATAAAAAACTTGCACGGAAACATTCATTTATTTAAAGAGACGTATCACAAGTTTTAAACTAACTGAACAAAGTTACAGGGTCTCTGCGCGCGCCGATCTCCTCACTCCTCAGTCGCTAATGACTACAACTTGTAATGTAATTTGTTACACACAGGTTCTGAATGTTTGTAACATTGGTTTATTTGAGTTCAGTTCATTTATCCTCCTATGCACGGAATTGGGCCGGTACGATCGGGGAAGTACCTCTCGCACACTTCGAACAGTTTTAACGATAAGCTAAACTAACTTTCACATATAATATTGCTCAAATATATTTCACCGTATAATTACAATCGCATGTTGGTTATCATTAACGCAATATGGCAGGGAACAGAATTCAGTTGTTGTACAAAATTCTTCGAATAATTGTAATAATAGCATATGCATTGAGCTATATGTACTACGTACGTAGTAGTAACAACTCACTGAATAGACGTTACATATGAAACCGGCCGTCATTTTATGCCTCGATGAATGAATGAACCTATTCTGTAATACAGATATTCGAGATTCAAATAGTAGTGAAATCACTATTGCTCGATTTAGTTGATCGCTCACAGAATCACGTCCTACGTTTCTTGTTAAAAGAAAATGTCGACGGATATTTTTCAGTTTTTCAAGCGGAAGTTATAAATGACGTAGTCGGGCTTATGTCGCAGGAATAGAGAACAGTGGTGCGGGAACGCAGTTTAAAGTTAAGTCTGGCGTCAGATTCATTCGTCGTAGTTTCGCTAGAAAACAATATCTCTACACGGAACAGAGGTTCTCTTCTAGTATATAAGCACGAAAATATGTATACTCATACATAGTTATGCTTGCCTAACTCTTCTTTTAAGTGTAGTAATATTTTTTGTGAGTTGAACCCTCTTTTTTTTGCAAGATCTATCAATAATACCTACTTCATCATTTGACATGAATTATCATAGCAGGCGTACCGAATTCTAGCTGAGGATGTTCCACCAGGGGGGGTCGTGTATTATAATTATGTATTTCTATAGTACAAAATCTTAAATGTCTTAAATGTCTTAAGTCTTTAAGTTATAAAATATCCTATCCTATCCTATTATCCTATTAATTGTTATTATTATTAATTTTATTACATATTATAAATGTGAAAGTTTGTATGTGTGTTTGTTTGTTACTCCTTCACGCAAAAACTGCTGAACCGATTTTCATGAAATTTGATACACACGTAGAGAGTAACTTGGATTAACAAATAGGATAGATAGATTTTTATCCCGAAAAAATGTTCCTATGGAAAATTACGCGGGTGAAACCGAGGGGCGCAGCTTGTATAAAATAATATGTTTCCGTTGTCCCGTAAGTCTTATAGCACAGCAGTGTGTGTGTGTCCACAGATTATTATTATCACTTCTAAAGTAAGTAACCTATAGTCTAAAAATAATATTAGGAGAGAAACACAAAAAAATCTCCACTTTTTTCTTGTACTGGAGTAATTTTCGTGAAAATTTTCACGTTGATCCGAGATAATTGCGTTAATACTCCATTGTTACTTCGGATTTTGTGTAAAAAATAACACTCCGAGGCGATGAGGAGCCGCGGAAATTTTTAAGTGGCTATTGACGTCCTCTGAAGTCGTTCAAAGCGCCGTATTTGGAAAGCGTCTTATACGAAATTGAAGTACCGTCAGTGGAGGGAGAAGTGACTGTTCATTTTATCATTTACACCTGTGAAGGTAATTCAAGTGATAACATACAGTTTAATCAACTATAACTATATTAACTTAAATTAATCTCTTTATTAAATCCATGAATAACATGAATCAGCAATACGTTGGTTTAATTACTATTTTTGATACGTAATTTACTAATCTGAGTATAA
>LUGF01028882.1:42556-59981 GCA_001625245.1 Calycopis cecrops | reverse complement strand
TTGTTTTTCAAGTTCATTTAATCAGGTATATTCTCCATCCGCAAAATACTTCATTTACTTAAACCAAATCATGTCGAGTCAAAGCGCTAGATGAGAAAAGCTTTCTATGTTGAATATAAACTTATGATATAAAATATATGTATATTCTGGATTTCACGATAAAATTTCGTACGCATTCAAGAATATATCCGTTGTAAACTTTCGTACGCTAATAAAGTATTAAAAAAGAACTCAAGGGACTTCTCGTCATTTTCACTTTGGACTTAACTTGCATCAGGATTAAGATCAGTCTATTTATGTAAATTCTCATTCAAAGTTAGAGAGCAACTTTTTCATTTCTTGGAAGTTAATACGAAAGTTTTTACCAAGTTATTCATAGATTTTGTATTGCACAAGTTAGAAAAATAATTAATATATAAAAATCTCATGACATCATTTTTTTGACCGTGAAATTTTTGAAAGTTTTAGATCATATCTTTGTGAAACTAAAATAAAAGCTGTATTTTGTTACGTTTAATGAGTCATTTTTATTAATACAACAAGGCGTGGTCGATCCACGCCTTTTTATCAGAAGAAAATATCAATACTAAGTGGCAAGGAACATTTAAGCGATATATTTGTTTCAAACACTAAGGAAGGTACTATTGTTAAATTGTGAAATGAATTTCTCGCCAAATCTTTCAGGAAAAACATTTTTGTCATTGTAATTTTAGCTCCTAATCGTGTTAAAGCTTCGTTTATTGCCATATTAAGGAAAATGGAATAGAAAAATAATCTGAAAATTAATATATTCGATAGCGCTTATATTTAATTGCTATACTTTCAAAAGCAATTTCGAAATGTTTTTATGAAACAGAGTGGTTCATAATAGACTTATGTGAAACCATGCCTATTTATATTATTACCGATTTATAGTATTACCGATAAAATGGGTTTATATACCTAAATACATTAAAACGGGCCAAGTGTGAGCGGACTCTCGCACGAAATGTTCCGTACCATCATTACGTAAAATTGCAGCTTTCTAGCTATTACGGTTTATGAGATATAGTCTGGTGAGTGGTGACAGACAGATATACAGCAAAGTAACAGTAATAGGGTTCCGTTTTTACCTTTTAGGTACGAAACCTTAAAAACCATTCAATTCAAATTTATCCTCCAATCTACACGTCCCGGACTCCTCGTAAAGGCCATATTAATAAGACCGGAGATGGAATCATCTTACGTTATCCTATCATCTGTATTATCGATGAACTCGTCCAGTTATATCAACTCTATCTCATTTCCATTGTAGCAGGGCACAGCTAGTAAAATATACCTAACCCTTACGATTTGCAATCACCATTCAGTGTGAAAATGTAAGATATTTACTTTCATATTGCATTTCCATTAGAAGCTATCTGAGCGTACTCTGTTTCCATATTATTCCGTAGTTTGAACACACAAAAGGTAGGATTCTCTACTAATATTATTATAACCTTTCCTCCCTTTGATGGAGTTTAAAGTGTTTGGTTTGCCGGGGAAAACGTTTACATAAGTCTACATAATATGTATTTTTGTAGAAAAGAAACAAAAAAAAGAACTATGTAATTGCCTCGTTTTGTAAGAACATTGCCATAGATAATTAATTGCTCTTAGGTTTAATAGTAAGCCTTACTAAGTTGTTTGGAGTCTGATGTTTGATATGAGTCAGTGTACTACATGTAATATCTGGCTCCAGCAATATTAAACTGATATTAAAGTGCAGAGCGATTGCCTCGAAGGCTTCCATATTAAACTTACATCAAATATTTTCTACGTGAACTACAAGATTACTTTTAAACGGTTTGAGCATTTAAAAAAATGAATTTTTTTTTACAAATATTTATTTTTAATTTGGTTGTTTAAATGGCTTTAATTGTATTTTATATACCCTCTGCTCCGACATAGGCACTTAGCACAGTAACTAGCACGTATTACTAGCACGGCGACACATCTATGAAATCGATGCCGCGGCACGTTGCCGCGCTCGAAATCGATTTTATAGAGATTCAGAGAAACCAGTGGTGTTGCTGGCCTCGTGTGGATGTCGCCCGACTCGGAATTGTACCTTTACTCAGTACTAAAAGACCTAGATGGGCACTAAAATTATACAAAATTGAAATATGTACCTTTTGTATGTATTAAAGCATGTACCTTTTTCAAATATGTATTGTATATTTTGTCATCTATTTCTCCTATCATTACTTATGTACAAAATTGTTTACATTTTGTGATGAAGAGTTTTAAGCAAAAAAAAATATTTAGCCTTATTCTTCTAGGAGCTCTACGCCATGCTTTATATAAATTTAATGACCTATGAACTACTACTATTTATCTACTATTTAAAGCATCAACGATGAGAATAAATGCTTAATCTTATGCTTAATTACTCTTTATATTTCAATGTAACGGATAATAATCTAATTCTACAATAAGCATGATGACGGTGGTAAACTGACTGGAACTTCGCCGTCTATGAAGTTAGACTTCAAGTTTGATATAACTCTCATGGATTCTTGATCTATATTATGGTTGATATAATTATATTTTGTCTGGTACGTGAGTTACAATGCATCGAAGCGACGTAATATTATGTGCACAAGATCGACTAGCGTAGCGTAGGTGATTACGCAGTAGAAGTACAATTATGTGTAAAAGTGAGTTATATAAATCTATACGGTTACGGTTGAGCCACTTGGTCATCAATTATAATAATAGATCGTTATGGTGGCTGCTGCATATACATTAGTTGACATATTGACATGCAGCCATGTGCGTATTTAGGCAGCGCGGCGTGATTTAGACGTAAATGAATTAGGCGTTACGTTTGTTAGACGTAAATGAATTTGGGGCTTTGTTTTTGATGAACCATATATGGTACATGCTGTTTTGTTTTTAATAGAGCTAACGTGCTAGTCAGAACGTTGTACGGCACTTATGTTTATATTATGACATGTAACATGACCATGTTTTCGTTACTTTTAACGTAATATTATGTAAGAAACGACGTCATGTGTTTTGAGAGCCAACATATTTTCAGCACACAAGTATTTTGAAAAGACCGCCTAGATCTAGGCCTTTGTCACTGTTCTGAAGAATTGTCAATATTCCGTGTATCATTTCCAGGCTACCCAACAAAAATCAGATCAATCTGAGAAATAGTTTAGCCATAGGAGTTTTTAACAGTTTTTCTCACTTCGTACACACTGTATTATCAGCTGATCGAGCGCCTGGCCGCTCATAGTCCTCCGGGGTCATTCACCCCATGCGAGACGTAGCCGCCTGGTACTAAGTATGATTACATTTTTTCGCTATTTAACTTGTTTGGAAAAAGTATTTTCGTATACTTGTCGTAAGCTGTTTTTTTAATAGTATCGGATTAAATGTAGGAACTTATAGTATATGTGGTTTAATTTAACACCTCTCGCTTTTATTAACCTTGTATATAGTATGTAGATTTCATCACTACATAAAACCTTTACGTATTTAGTTTTACCTTTTATCGAAAAGTAATGTCAAGTATGTAAACTCACAGCTAACGCTGTTATTGACACGTTCCTCGTAATTTATTTAATATCACATTAAGGAAAAAACGTAAAACTTCACCTACGATAGAAAGCGAAAAACTTTTTTCAGTTACGCGGAAAACACGTGGTCGCTCCACAAACCGTCTCGCTCTACTGGCCATAAACTGTGCTCTACGAAATTCAGCTACCCATTAAGAAGTAACAGCACGTATAAATTGCTGCTTTCGTTACAATTTAATTCATAATGGTGGACTTAAGGCTAATATATATTTATTTAAAATAAAAGAAATACCACCCACAGCAAAAACTGAGATGTGCTAGGTGTATTCTATACATTTTTCAATATAAGATTCTCTAGTCGAAAAAGGGCAACCACCTCGGTACAATTGATAGAATAGACCTCGATAATTGAATGAACCGATGATGCCTGGGTTCAACCGGGGCTATTGAGACCTCCACTATGAGGACGCTTATACTGAAGCGGAGACAATGTCAATGAATCATGAATATAATAAATAGTCCGGTCAATTTAAACATAAAAAAGTGGTAAAATAACAAAAATTCCCGGAAAGCCAAATATTAGTGGAGACCTATAGTTTGTCATTACAAATCAAGTTTTAAAAGTCCCCTTCGATACTATGTGTGCTTAAAAAGTTATTCGAGGTCAAAGGTCAAAATTTGAGGTTTTTTGGATTTTGCTAGAAAACGGTAAGTTAGTTTAATTAGTGGAATAGGCCTACAGGGGAAACCACGGTAAAAAAAACGCGCCAAGTACACTACCTCACTGGTGGTGTGGAAATATGTGCATATCATGTACAATATGACTCTTAGAATCGCAATATCTCAGGAATGGTAACTGTTAAGAAAAAAATCATTGGTACTATTTTTGTAGATAATTTTAAGATCTACAACTTCGGTTTGGAGTTTTCTTTGCTGATTGAGTTATATGTACTACGTACTAATAACTCAATGATAAAAATATACATAAATGTAGTACCGTGAGTATCAAGAACAGAGCAACATTTAATAGAGAGTTTATAAAAAGATGTGAAGTTACGGCAACCATAACGGTACGACTAGCTCAGAAGAGCTAAAATATCAAAGCTGAAGTCCATTTATGAACTTCATGATTTAACATTGGATCACTATTAATACTTTGGTACTTGGTATTTTCATATTTATTTATGTACTAATCAACACAAATATATAAAATTGCCAGCTTATAATTATTATACATATGATACTAATATCTAGACAACGACGTCTCAATCTATAGTAATATTATAAAGAAGAAAGATTTGCTTGTTTGTGTGTGTGTGTGTGTGTGTTTGTATGTAACGAATAGTCTCCGAAAGTATAGGACCGATTCAAAAATTCTTTCGCTATTTGAAAGCTACATTATCACAGACTAAAATAAGCTATTTTTTACCTAGGGAAAATGCTTCATTCCCATGGGAAAACGGGTAAACTTCTAAACGGCTGAACCGATAAAGTTAAAATTTTATATGGGCATTGCAATGGTTTCCTGGATGCTTAAAATACAATTGGATCCAGTAGGGGTGTGATCCTGTCAATATGTCAACTACTAAACGCCTTGACCGATTGGGTTGAAATTTTGTATGTAGGTATTTCCATTGTTTCAGAGACACACATAAATGAATGTTTGTTTGTATGTCCTTTCTGGAATCGTAATACATAATGCATTTGAGAACGTGATGATCTTTAGTAAAGTTGTTTTGAATGCGACCACGATCGTTTCTATATTGGTACGACCAATTTTAGATAGATGGCGACACTGACGCTGACAGTTCCAATGAATTTTATATATTGCTGTGGTAGTCCATGCTGATGTTTTTGTTGGTGGCGTAGCAACGAGCGCACGGTACAGCTAGTATTAAATAAATTGAATTATTCAAGATCACATCATACCCAAGGGACGCAAGAAGCTTGCGTATTGAGGTGAATTATGTAGGTATAATGCAAAAGTAAGTAAGTTAATCAAAAGTTTTTGAATTATTCAACTCATTTTACCTTTTGTTGCCGGAGTTGCCGGAAAAGTTTTCTGCGAATTTATGTTTAAGTTTTGTTTTCAACATCAAATTATGGATACATCAAAAAGTCTTTTGTTTCGTCAAAAAGTAATTATAACGTCTTGGAATAAAGTGTGTACCGAATAAATACTTCATATTCAGTCTCAAGGCATTTACGTTAAAAGTTTTCGTTATGGTTGTTCTTGTATTTTGCATTTTCTTTTAGTTTGTGTTTATCAACAATAGACATTTTACCGATTTAATGGAATTTCTTTAACCCCGTAACCTTTTCCGTTTCTGCGATATTTATTATTTATTTGCGTATATATTTGCGTACATATACATTTGTGTATGTGACTTGATATGAATTACTGCCAGATAAACACTACGTGTAAAAAGTTTTGCTTATACTTAGTTTAATGGTATCCTTTTATTTTTGTTTTTTGTCTTTTTTTTTCTCTTAATAAGATTGTGTACGTTTTTCTAGTTCCTTGTCTATCTATTGTGAAGTATTGAATAAAAGTTTTTCTATTATATTATGTGCTAATTTAAAATATCCTCACGGGGCTCCACCCAGGTCCAGTGACAGCTAATAAAAGCTCATAATAAACAAAAAAATCTGCTACAAACTAATATTACAAATAGGTAGAGTATGCTAGCTAAAATGTAGTAGTGGCCTTTAGGCACGTCATGTATATTTCTATGTTCAGAAAGTTTCAGTAAATAACAAACAAAGGCTGAATAACGTCGGTGATGTTGAGAGGTACCTCCCCGGACGTGCCGGTATTAATCGAGTGCAGCATGGTACTACCTCTTAATAATATTCCGTCCTTAAGTTGATATGGTGACAAGAACTACATTTCTATATAAGCTTGCTCAACTGTAGTAATCTGATAGTCTCCCGAAGAGATGTGAATCAAAGAAGAACACTGTTCGTCAATACCCAAAAAATTCAGAAAATATTTTTTATGTAAAAAAATGCCTAACTTTTTACATATCCATATCAAAGAAATATTCAGCTGCTATTCACGTAGAGAAGCCCAATAGAATATTTATAAAAGAACCTATTTTCTCGATATTAAAATATTTATTATTCATCTCTACGTTTGTTCACATTACTATAATCGGAATCCAATCTTCGCGGAACATAAGCTGGGCTTATATTATAAGAATGAGTACGTCATGTAATCTGTATCATGGTTCAGGTTTTATGACTAGCTGTGTTTTACACTGCACTGTTTGGTTCAAAATATAATACATATTAATCTATGTATTACTAATATTTTGAAAGAAATAGGTTAGCATCTAAACCACCAATTGAGTCTGATTTCTATCTTCGTGCCATAGCCAGCTTAGGTTGGTTTATAAATAAATTATTGTAAAATGAACATGTAAGTGGTTATAGATTTAAGAATAAATGTATTAGATGCTAATCGAATAAGAATATACATTTACTGAACTTATAGTGATATGATACTATGGAAGTAAACCTTTACCTTAATATTAGATTTCTGTGGTGAGGCTTTGATTAGAAACAAAAATGCTTTTGTATTTTTTAAATCTTTTTTATTATTTATAGCTAATCTAAAAAATAAATAATAAATGGTCAGGCCATTTGTGGCTATTCAACGAATATGTGGCCTATAGAGATGGAAAGAGAAAGGAGGGCAGCGCATCTGTGTAGCTTCTATACGGCTGTCTATGGGCGTCGGTAGTCATGAAAATGGCTCCGACCGCTCGATTGCGGGGCAAATACCATAAAAAAATGAAACATAGTGGCTGCTCGATATCAACAAACAAAAAACCTTTGCTCTTAATAATATGATATGAGAATAGATGAAAAATTTTAAATTTTAATTTAATAATTTAACAAAATCTATTACTTACTTACTTTAGCCGGCGCAGTGACCCGAAGTGGATCTTGGCCATTGATGAACAATAATTACACTTACGTAAAAAGTTCATTCAAAAGTATGTGACAGAAAATTATAAATTTAAATCTATATGAATAGTACTTTCACGCACAAAATACTGAACGAATTTGGATGACGTCTTGAACAAAAGAGACAATGAATATGTCAATACTGAAAATCTGAAAAAACTCTCTCCCTCTGTCCTTACAGAAGTGAATTTGAATGAATTTTACTCGGGTGAAATTATATAATCCCCTACGAAGCACACCTAGTATGATATAATCCCATCACAATATATCTTGATGAGAGCGTAATCCTCTAAGCTATTGATTGGGTTTAATTAGTAGATTAGGATTAATAGTAGCACGGGCTAAGCCAGAACTCGGTCGATAGCTATCAATAGAGATTAGTGTAATATTTACGATATGTGAATAAATAATACAGGTGTATTACATACAACAAGATTTGTTAATATAAACATTGATCTTATTATTCTGATTGGATATATTATAGGTAGTAGATATATCAGGTATATCCCTCCCTTTAGGAGGGACTTTATACTTTTTTATTAGACTATAAACTTATTTTTGGATCAGAATTTCAGAAATTCATATAATATATCTGCATGTCGGTCTGCAACATCGAATATCCTTGAAATCCGTAAATGTTTTCCTAATTCAATACAGTTATGCGTCAGTATTTGTGTCCTTAATTTAAGTCAAAATAAGTGAAAATTCATTAAACATATATTTTAAAGGGCATAAAATGTATGATAATAATAATAATAATTATAAAGTATGTACTTATTTTGCAAGGTTGTATCTAC
The DNA here is from genome assembly GCA_001625245.1 of Calycopis cecrops. NCBI lineage: Eukaryota > Metazoa > Arthropoda > Insecta > Lepidoptera > Lycaenidae > Calycopis > Calycopis cecrops. The sequence goes on along the minus strand of LUGF01028882.1, from coordinate 51,664 downwards.
TTAGTTATTTATGAGGAATAATGATTTTATAAGATGACAGTAAGTATTAAACTTACTGTTTTTAAACTGAGATAGTGGAGTTTCATTTTAATTATATTAAAATTGAACCAACCATGAGCTGAAGTAACCTTACCTGAAACAAAAAAAAAATACTACCTAAGTTTATAAAAAAAAAGAAAAATACACTTTCTATTTAGTTGATGATTTTACAGTTGCTATTTAGACTATGTTAGTTTTAGTTAACATGGTAATAATATTACTGCCTACTAGGTACAGACTATAGGAGTCAAAATGTATAAGTGATTGGTGATCTTGGTTGTCTAACGTTTGTGAAATCACGTTTTATGAGTTTCTTTTTGTCTTCCTGTACACCCAACGCCCAACGGGACGATTTTGGACGGCAGGAGAGCTCTCTTATACTTTTGCAAAAATAGCAATATTGTTGCTGTATTATATTCAAACGAGGGCTTATCGAACGGGCAAGTACATCTCTTTGACAAAATAATGGCGTAAATGTGTGGCTACGCCTGGGTTGAAACAACAAAATAATGGATGAGAAATTCAGGCCATCTATCGGGTAATTTACTAAGGTTTTGTAAAAAGATACACTTGTTTGTAAAAATTTCACATACAACGTTAAAGTCGTTTTAGTATTAAAATAATGACCAAAAGCAAAACAGTGGAGGTGATATGTTAGCACAACACGTGCTTGTGACTGAAATTAATGAACACTATAGTGCAAGCCAAAATACTATTTTGAGCAGAAAACTTGAACGTACGAAAATATTTTTACAGTTTTAAGATGCTGTATTGTGTAATTTGTGAATGTTACTTTTTTCTAACAGGAGTTTTTCTAACAAATGAAATGTAATTATTAATATCTAAAAAACAAATACTTGAATATAGTTTGCTTTGCATAAAAATACACTCTTAATGCAGTCGAGTAAAAAGAAAGAAATTTATTTTAAACCACTACTTGAGATGAATATAAAATAGTGTAATAAATTCAAAAGGAGATGAAATCTAATCGAATACGTAGATTCTCGGATGTATGGAGATAAAAATGGTCACCGCTTAAGTTTTGTGTCTTTCGAAAATCTCTTATGAGATCATAGACAGGTTTCTAGACCTGTTGCAAAACTTGTTTCTATGTGATATTTAAAAGTATTATTAATTGAATGCAATTAATTTATTCTATTATTATTTTTAATTAATTGCAATTATACTGGAGTATAATTTTATTAATTAGAACTCCCTCAACTTTTAATAACTATTTGCCGCGGGCTGCTGCAATGATTTTATTAAAGTGTCACAGTGGTTTCCGCTGTTCGTGATTTTAAAAAAAATATTTAGGATCACAATTTTTTGCAACACAACAAAATTAGTCAAAAACATAATTTCATTATTCAATGACAATATCTGTATTACAAACATTGATCATTTTATTCACATTTACATACAATAATACATCGAGCAACATAACAAGTTTCTGTGCTTATCATAATGACACAGAAGAAACCAGTTAATAAGCTTGTTATCTTAAAGCTGTATTTATACAAACTAGACCTACTTTTACTAACATTATAAACTAGAAAGTTTTTTGTTCTTTCCCGCAAAAAAATTTAAACAGATTTGGATGGAACTTGGCAAATATGTACATTACAATTTGGAATAACAGACCTATACAATATTATACGGAAAAACAATTAGTGTCCCTCATAGCATAGTTGTACTAAAGTCTTACATCTACAGTATGATAGGAATTCTTATTAATTGTAGACATGTGCTACAATGTGAAACTCGTAGATAATTGCTACGGAGTGAATTCGTAGCAGTTGTAGAGTCAGTTACAGCGGCGGCGCGGCGGTAGAAATGAGCGATCTCTGTCTATATGTGAGGTAGCAAGTCTTTAATCTGAGTAATGAACTAATTAGTTCAATTAATAGTGAACTTCCTATTAAACAACGGTATTATAGTCCGGTCAAAATAGACTAAAATGAGACTGAAATTATATAAATTCGCAACAAGTTGAATATGGGTACAATTGTTATAAAAACAATATATAATTGTGTTACAAAATCTGAAAGTTCTCCATAATTCCCGTATATGGAAAAAAATACTCCTGGTCAAATGTCAATAAATGTCGCGATTTTTAGCAAAACTGTACTTTCAGGTTTTGTTTATAAATGTATTTTGAAGAATTGTACCTATATTCAACTTGTTTCGAATTTATATAGCACTAAATGTTTTATTTGACCGGAATTATTAGAAGCGGTCTTGAGGTGTACATTAGACGAGAGTCTTATCTTGATCGGCACATTTATAATAAATCACTGCTGATCAAAATTATCGTGTAATAAATGGTAAGATATTTACAAAAAACACCAAGATTTTGATAATAATAATTATTAGTTATATACATGTTTTTGATTCCTTAAAAATTAAGATTGTCTGTATCAAGAACTACAAACCTATATTATATCTATAGCTATCTTCATTTGAAGCATCAGCTTCGTTGGAGGAAATACGGCTGATGCTTATTGTCGTAAACTAGAAAACCATAAATTTGATTACTGTGATATTTAGGGTCATATATTTTTTATTACAGCCCAAACTGGGCGCGAAATTTGAATTCCGAACATAAAACGTAGGATTAACTTTATCGTAAAGCGACATTGTTGCTGGGAATATTTTTTTTTGTTCATAAATCCGACGGATGCTTAACTATTGAACAGATGTATGTGGCTTTTGGTTGACTCAAAATGCTCCAAGTGCACATTAACCTCCACATAATTTTAGAAGAGTTTCTTGGTCGCTAAGCGTCTGCAAATTGTCCCGCGAAAGCAAAACAAAGTTTTATTTTGTATCTGTGTTGTGTTCCGGAGCTCACCGAGCATTTGTTCACGAACACAATACAGCGCGGCAGTCCATAGTGTAGTAGAAACAGCTGACCAAAAACGTACATAGTTAATGTTGTGGCAAGCGCTTGGCGTCGGGCCAGCGTACATCGTGACCTGATGTAGGTACTGGCGATGACATTTTGAATAGTCGAACATCATTTTTAGACGATACGATTGGTTTCGTAGGGATTATTACTAAAGAGGAAGGTATCTAGTTACTACGTATCAGTAAGAGGTGCCACACTGCATGCTTGCATGCAGCCAAATTGCAGGCACGACGGGGGAGGTACATCTCGCTTACACGAGACCGGTATAAAGTGACAGCTGTGCTGTCGCGTTTCGCGCGCTGTGTAAGAAGCCGGTCGCGGTGGACCATGGAGGAGGGAGAAGAAAGGAGGGCAGCGCATCTGTATACCCTCTATGCGGATGTCTATGGGCGTAGGTAGTCATGAAAATGGTTCCAACTGCTCGTTTGCCTCCCTATACCATAAAAAAAAAGTTCTTACAGGAACCCGTGTAAAGCAAAAGCAATAAATTGTTCTTATTTACTTAAATATTAAATAAATAGTATAGAGTTCGATATCTTGAGCGGGTATGTGTGAAATCGTCATCATCAGTAATCAGATTTGCTAATCAGCACTTTTACTTTAAATAACGCCTACCACATGTGAGTAACAATGCGTAACTATTTGACACCTTCTAGTTATTAAAATAAGTACAAAAAACTAAATGGCAGATAAGAGACTAATAACTTTACAGATATTGTAGTTCCATAAAAATATTATTTCAGTTCTTCTGAGGACAGGGCTAGAGTTGAACCGGTGGTAGTTATAATAATTGTCGAAATTCAAAAAGTGAGTTGTGCAATTCTATTTAAAAAAAAAATTCCTTTTATTTTTACTATAAATAAATGTTAAGATTTTAGTTTTATATTTTAATATTAATTTTAATGTCTTATTTTCGTATTTTCGTATTACGGTACGTGCCTACGTACCACAATTAAAACAGTGAATCGATGGAATCAATGGAAAAAAGTTGCCAGGTTTACAATGGACACATTACAGGTTATTCCCGTAAGACTGTCAGCTGACGAGTACAATCTTACATATTTTAATCAATTTCCTAAATGTTAGGTTAACATAAATTACTTATATACATGAGAATTTTGTTTCAATTTTGTTGACTTTGTACATATTTGAGTGGTTTAGAATTTCACTTCATTTTATTGTGTCCTGTTTTGCGCTTTTTTGTATTTGTGTTATTTTTTAAATACATTTAAAGTGTTATAATAACATTAACAAGTACACATCTTCAAGCCAGATATGTAAATAATAATAATAATTTAAGTTAATCAGAATATCTTTTGAAGTTGGTTTTTATCCGGGATACACTATTTGAGTGCTGTATAAGACATAGCCATTTGCAGAAATGTATTAAGTATAATATTTTTTATAGTTTTTTTCATGGAAATGGTAAAAAAATTAAACACATTGTACTGTTTGCAAGACTGCATTGTGTGACAATCTGCTACAGCATTTATTATGGTCTGTTAAAAACGTTCTAAATCAAGTTGGATAAATAATAAAAAAAGCAATAGGTTTTTTTTAAATGTTTTTATATTCATGAAAATATACCTTTACCCTCTTTTAACTATTGATGTCTGAAACTCATTAAGACTTTTATAGACTTTCATAGGTAATAAGCATCGTTAAATTCAAAACAAACTGTTATTGCAAAGTTATTCATACAGTATGTTGTAAAAAATAACTATTAGGTAAATAAACATGTAAGAAAAATGTCGAAGAAAATAACAATTTATACATTATAAGTTGACTAATATTCGAGGCTAACAAATTTACGCTTCCGAGTGAATTTTTAAAAGAACTTTTATATTAATGACCATCATCTGGTTTAGCACTGGAGAGTCTCTGTAATAAAACGTGTGGGACTACCGGCCGGTTTACCTACTAACCCACTAAATCCCTGCGGTTCGTCCATCTCGCCGTTATTGGGGACGCCATGAGATCGCGAGCATTCTACCACGAGGCCCCCGGCTTTGACGGGCATATTGTGCCCGACGCCTGCCTCTTCGTCCTCGCCGATGGGGAGGCGTACCAACTCTTATCTCTCGCTCTCTCCTAGCGGCCTCTTTCTGCTTCATTATAGTCTCGCAGAAGGAGGAGATAGCGTCTCAAAATTTCTCACTGCCTAGAATCATACTGACGATGCTGAAGCGGGAAACTATGGTCGCCAAGTTTCACCGCTAGGGCCACCCTTTTTCTTAAATACCCAGCAGACCGTGGTCCAAAAATTTTAAATACATTGAGAAAATGTTATACAAATTACAAATATTAATGTTAATATAAATTACATTTACTTACGTTGTCATTATCAGCTTATCCTTCATATTCCTAGAGACAGTTTGCATCTTTTGCATTTTATTTCCACAATACGGCTATGCAACTTGGTTGTCGCTACTTAAACTAACAACTAACATGAACCAACCACACGGAGATAGCATTATCTCTGTTCTAGAAACGTCTCAACTTATGCAGCAACAAGTACGTCAAGAAGTTCGAACAATTTACCAGCAAGGACGTAAGTAATAAAAGCCATCCTACTAATATAATAAATGTGAAAGTTTGTGTTTGTTTGTTTGTTACTCTTTCACGCAAAAACTGCTGAACCAATTTTCATGAAATTTGGCACACACAGAGAATAACTTGGATTAACACATAGGATAGTTTTTATCCTGAAAAATGTTCCTATAGGATGCCATGGGATGATTTTCTATGGATCGAAATATACGCAGATGAAGCCGCGGGGCGCAGCTAGTATTACTATAAAACCTTCTAAGGTATTTCAATTTGATACAAAGGCTTTCCAAACCCGCTGCTTTGAGCAATTTAAGAGACTTTAATTTCCGCTGAAACAATTTTCACGCCCCTATCGACTCGGGGCTGCTATTTTTTGCACAAAAGCCTAACAATGGAATATAAACGGTATTCACTCGGGTCAACGGGAAATCTCCATGAAAATACTTTAATACGAGATAAAACAATGACGAACTTTTCTATCTTTCTATCTGTTTGAACTCAGATCTGACTAGTCAAACTGTTTAAGAATAAATAAATCTATTCAATTTCATGTAACATACTAATGTGCAGTCAAATTACGCCAACACTACCGGGAAAACACCTCTTGCTCACAAGATATAGTTGTATAGTAACAACCGTTAATAAACGGTTCGTTCATGCTAGAAGGTAGCAAACAAACACTCGCATCTATTTTCATGCCTACCGACGCCCATAGACATCCTCCTATGCGTAGATGCGTTGCTCCTTCTTCCTCTTCCCCCCTCCTTGGGCCACCGTCTTACACACCGCACGAAACGCGACAACACAGCTGTCACTTTACGCCGGTATCGTCTAAGCGAGAGGTACCTCCCCGGTCGTGCCGGCCCAATTGCATGCATGCAGTGTGGCACTACCTCTTACTAAATTTTATGTTCCGATCATTATTTCCGAAGATTACTCCACTACATGTAAATAAAGCCAAAAACTTTACATGTTTACAGCATTAATATAGATAATTATATACAAAAGGCTTTGATTTACTTATAATTTATACAGGCGATGATCTGTAATATATACCATGATGTTCATGAAGTATAATGATTACAGTTGCAAACATTTTGTATTTGAATGTTTTCCCTCGAGAAAACAACCTCGGTTCGTAAAAGAGAGTATTTTGCATAATCTTATGTAGTTCTGAACGATTCACGAGTACGTCTTGCCCCAGTTACAGGAAAATCAGACGAGACGGGAATCAGGTGGATGGATGACGAATGACCTAGACTAGCTGTTCGCTACAGTGAGTTTTTGTATAAATTCACATTTGTCATCTGAGTGGTTTCTAGAATATATCGGATGTATATATATTATACGCAAAAGGGCCAACAATTCTTTAAATTATAAAGTTTTGTATAATATACAAATAATATAAAAAAAATATCTTTGCTAGAGGTGAGATGGAGACCGCATAAATCTTTTCTTATGTGTCTATTCCGAAATCTACTCTCTAATAAGTATTACATTAAGAGTTTGTACATTCGAAATATTTAATTTAAATTGTTAAGGGGCAACTATGTAATAAAGGCTTATGAATTCTGGCAGTGAAATATCCAACTATATTATCTGCCAAGGCTTTGATATACGTGAGCGTGCTCCAGATTCAACACACACACGCTTTTATTGGCTTCTGCGTCTTGAACTATCGTCTCGAAATCTAGAAGAAAAAGAAGAAAATATATAAAAATACGTGGTGGTCTCCTAATTCATGTTTTGTTTTCTTTTGTTTCACTATATTCACTATATTCAAAGACTTTTTTTCACTATTTCACGAAACTCAGATTCAAACAGTTCATATTTAATAGTTCACGTACATTAAATACAATACAAAATGAAATAATATAAATGAAATTTACATTTCTCATTTGAATAATTTCCACACGATAAATGTAAGGCAATAAACGTAATTCTAACGTATTCTTGACTTTGTTTCATCGCTTCTTGCTTCTGTTGATTTATATTTGGCAAAGAGATAATGCGTTTTATAATTAACCACATTACGTTACATTACGGTTGTGAAAATGTACAGCTGTAAGTTCAAACGCTACGTTCTCGAACGCTTAGTTCCTTTGACATTGATAAGTAAGCTACGACTACTTTACTTTTATACAGTTTGAAAAGATTTTGTAAACGGCACAGCTTTGTAATTTTAAAAAGGCTTAAGGTGTAGATTGTAACATATCTAGTAAAATTGTGATTCTTACTACCCATTTTTGGTTCTATGTTAGACATAGACCTTACAATAAGAGGCAGGGCAAAAACTATTAATAAAACCATTAAGTACACGAATAAAGGCTGACAATTGTGCTGACGAATACTGGCAAGCGATGTAATTTAATAAATTAAGATGTTAAGCGAAGATGACACTAAGACGACTTAATTAAAATATTCAGAAGCTTGGAGTGATCAAGTTATATTGGACCCAATTTTTGTTCAGCTTTTCGGATTTTGTAGGAGTTAGTGATTACTAACCAAGTGAAAATATTTTAAGATTCATTTTTTCGACCCGTTGCATTGGCAAGTTTGAAAATGGTTAATTTAATGGAGGAAAGTGGGAGGCAGAGGGTGCGTAGTAGGGCGGGCGGGTCCAGATGCCGATGTCAGTTGGCTAGATGTCTAGGTGCCTCATTGCTGATAGATCCGAGGCACCTCTACAAAGAGGAATATAGCAGGGTAATTTAATAATAATAATAATAATATTTGTGGTAAGTCCACACGTTTTGAAATCATGTTAGCATAGCCCCTGTTATGTACCGTAAGGACTTGTGTTACGGGTACTAGACAACGGAAATATATTTAATATGTTTCCATATATTTAAGAAATTATATATATTTTATATTTTTATTACAGAAATACATATATTTCATACACAAACATCCATGACCTAGGCGATATTAGAACCCGCGACCCATCTACGTCTTACTCTATTACGTATTACTTATAATTGATATTAAATTGAAGGCAGTCATTTTCTTGGAGTTTATATCCATCTAACATATCAATATAACACTAATATATGTGTGAAAAAAGAACATAATTTGAATAACATAGAATTTAAGTTATTATTAAATATAATGTTAATATGCAGCCTGTGAACAGATTGCAATAGTACTTAGGAGTATAGTTATAAGTGTAATAGAATTTATAATCTGACAATAAAGAAAAAATTAAAAAAGGCACAGACTACAGGCCTGTAGTGTAAAGCATTTTATACAACATAAAAAAAACATATTTATAAGTAATTGGAACAACATAACATTTTTGCAACATCCAAACCCGCGCGCAGACCGAGAGGGACAAACATTGTAATAAATAATTTGAGTCCTAATATTACCGAACAACAAATACCTCGGTAACCTGTCCCCGAACTTCATTAAAATGTTTCGCGTGTTGTTCATTAAGGCCCTCACAAAGGTCACGTATTCAATTTCAAACGTATCATGTTAAATTGTATTTTTAAGGGTGTAGCCCTAAGGCTCAACACACATTCTACACCAGATAAGTAGTTTTTGCCTGAGAAGGCTATAGATTTTTAACCGACTGCGGTAAAAAAACAATTCACGTAAATGAAGTTGCG
>LUGF01028882.1:22516-42058 GCA_001625245.1 Calycopis cecrops | reverse complement strand
CATAATTGTCTGGTGTCATACTTTTTCCAGCAAAAAAGCCATTCGCCTCCTAATTAAGTACTTAATAAAATCCCTTTCTATTTTTAATGTGCCAAATTTATCACACACAGAGCGCTTATTAGCCGTAAAACTCGAGAACCGCAGAACGACCTTTGTTTACTGTCTATCGTTATGATGGTATTATTATACAAAGTGCCTTCTGCTAGGTACGAAAGCCGATTGAATCGATTCAGAGTCGATTTAAACATTTTGTGACTATTTTATCGAAAATGCTTTTGTAAATCGGAATATGAAATATAATTATTCCGCGGAAAAACTGATGTACTGAAAATACTATCAGACTATTTTTATTTTCGTCATTACTTGTGACTTGTTTGATACTAGTTTGATATTCATAATGAGAAATTACAGATAACTGTTTCGATATGCAGCGTTGGCCTTAAAAATAGTTGTAAAAACTTTAAAATAAATAGTTATGTTTTGCCGTTCGCGGCGATGGTACCTAAAGGGATCTACATAAATTTGTTTTACTAAGTTACTCAGGTATTTATTTCTATAATATTTGTCACAATAGGCAAATTACCGTTAAATAACGAAAAGAACGAATTACACGGTTGAAATTACGGGGCTTGATCCAGCGTTTATAAAATAAATTATGTTACAAACATTTCTTATAATCTGGTGTATTATTAAATTTATATTCATAATATAATGTCTTGGCAATTTCAAATTCTTTGCGTCAACTTACAATGAGCTTTAGGTCAGCCTATTTATGGTAATATTCTTTCAAAGTACGATAGTAACTTTTTCATTTCTGAGAAGTTTGAACCAGGAATTGTTACGTTAATACAAAAGTTGTCACCGAGTTACAAAGTTCCAAAACTAGCTTATTCAAAGATTTTGCATTTATGTAGACTATCTTACATTATTAACCGAAAAATATTTAAGATCAATGTCAATAAAAGTGAACGTTAGTTAAAACGTCAGGGAACAACTTTAATAAAACGTATTTCATATTGTAATTAGCACAATGGACAACTAAATCACAGTAGGTACATGCATATTAAGTCTACGGAATCTAAAGTATTGAATTTGTTTTTGTGAATATTTTATGATAAGACACTACAAGAGCCGACCCGTGACCACGGCTGGTGTGACAAATCTAAAAATATAAATTGTTTTAAGCTTTCACGATTTGTATTCATATTTGTATACTGTAAACGGGACTTAATTGCGTTATAAAATCGAAGTATTTTACCTCGACTCTCGACGTTTCGGCCGCAATGCAACGGCCGTGGTCACGAGTAGACTGTAAATGACTGACTGGTAAATACTTCCATTTTATAACGCGATTAAGTCCCGTGTACAGTATACAAATCTAAAAATATGTTCAAGCGACAAAATGAATTTGCATACATTGGAAAAACATTTCATCAAAAATGTATGTATAAAGATCTCTTTGTTAAATATTTCGCTAAGCTTAAACATTGCTGCTAACAACGTAATAAACAAAAAATCATGAAATACAATTTCACAAACCTCACATTTTCGCTCAAAAAAGATTGCGGTGTGCCTGGAATAAGAAAAAATTAAACGCCAACATATTTTATACGGAAAACCAACATTCTGTTAATTTGTCATTATTTTTATTAGCATTAGCTGTTATTAAACAAAAGCTCTGTAACAATTTCATAAAATCTGATTATGTTCTGCAGTGGAAATTTGACTTCAAATTATTTGGAAATAAATTATTTTTGTTAATAAGCACGTGGTTAAAGTAAAAATGTTTATATTTTCTTAAATAATAATAACTATAGGTAGGCATAGGTATTATTAAATGTAGATAGAAACGCTAAGCACAGCTAGTAATGCTATAAATTAGAATGCAGTCTGGCGCACAGATTGCGAGAACTATTAAACGCCGCTGCTGCTCTGACTACGAGCGATATTGCACGTAATTTCACACTCACAATTGCAATTTTCTTCATTCAACTTACTCAAGTAGCGACTGTACATTTCATGATTTGCAGGATGACTTCCTTTAAAAACTAAGAACATCGTGAGATGGGCGGAGAAAGAAGCGAAGCGCATCTGTATAGCCTCTATGCGGATGTCTATGGGCGTCGGTGGTCATAAAAAATGATTTCGACTGCTCGTTTGCCCCCCTATACCAAAAAAAAAGCGACCGATATGTTCTCTGTCCAGAAGCCTGTCTATATAGTATAGCCAATCATCGTGTACAATATGTGAGACGTATGTATTTTGAAACTATATTTGGGTGAATAATATATCACGTAGTGAAACAAATTTTCATAATAATATATCAGCAGAAATTGTAGCACCAGTAAAGAATATATGCGCATTTTGTATATATTTGCTGATAATTGAATATCCAGCGAGAGCAGTGAAGACAGTAAACTGTTTATTGCTGCAGGATTTTATGTTTATTGTTAATAATCTTTTGTAGTCACGAACAAATCTTGCATCCAAAAATTGGCATAAAGATGCAGCACATAATACACATATTTTTTTTTTTTATGGTATAGGGGGGCAAACGAGCAGTTGTAGCCACTTTCATGACTACCGACGCCCATAGACATCTGCATAGAGACTATACAGATGCGCTGCCCCCCTTTCTCCACCCACCTCCATGGGCCACCGGCTACTTACACACCGCACGAAACGCGACAGCACAGCTGTCACTTCACGCCGGTCTCGTGTAAGCGAGAGGTACCTCCCCGATCGTGCCGGCCCAATTCGGCTGCATGCAAGCATACAGCGTGGCACTACCTCTTACTAAATATACATATTATAATAAACTCATCAAATAATTCATTGTATGTGTGATATGTGTGTGTGGTATCTGAAAGCGGTCAGCAGTCAGTTGAAATTTGAAAATAATTCCAATATAGAAGACTCGTTCAAATACAAGTGTATTTCTAAGTATGTATATAGAATAAAGTGAAGAAAAAGAAAAATCTGGGCAAAATTACGCCTATAATTCTTGCCGCTGACGTAATTTGTCAAACAAAGTTGGTAAGAATTTCATTTCATTGAGTACATTATGAATCGATAACCGTTGCTCTGAGTTATGTACATACATTTTCCATCGGCAAACATTTCTAAAATTATTTACCGTGACATCAGCACAAAAATATTATAATTCTATTCGACTTGCTCGTCGTGGCTTATAAAAGGTACGCTGCTGTTAACATTTATACCAATTGTCAAGTAAAATCATTGAAAATATCGAAATATTACTAAATTAAAATTTTCTAAATGAATTTGTTATTCTTGATGATTTGTAGACTGTAAAACAAATGATGTAATAAAAAAACGGCATTTACACTAGAATTATTTAGAATAGGCATAAACTGGATGGTATGGCTGTAAGGTCTAATCTAAGGCACTATGCCTTAGATTAGACTAAGCAAATTTGAATTACTAATTGTTTGCACAAATGTTATTGTGTATGAACAATAAATGTAGTATTTCCTTTCTATTATTTCTTTGCTAACACGAGGATACACATTTACGCTCGTCGCCAACCCTGGGTAAGATTAATTCATTATTTTTATTATTTTCTCACGTAACATAAATCCGAGAGATATATCAATATTACCCTACATAAAAAGAGGTTTCGTCATTTCAAAAAATAAAACGAATGACAAAAACGTATGTGTAGAAAATGGGCATACATTTATCAAACTTACCCTTCTTTACTGTTGGAATATCATCCAAAATCGTAGAATTACGTCGACAACTGAACCAACCGCTTTCTCGACAATGATAATCTAGAGCAAGTCTTGATTTACTCGAGTGTTTCAACCGATTTGATAAAGTACAGGGTGTCAAATTCGTATTTCGGTCTTACAATAATGATCGTGATAACATTCCCTTTGGTTTTAAACCATTTCTTATCCGGTCTCATTCGAAGCTTAGTGTAGATCGAAAAATTTGCAGAATTAGTAATAGAAAAGAAGAAAGGAAGAGGTAGTACCATGCTGCATAGGAGGAGGTAATGCCATGCATGGCGCATGACACTACATCCTCCTATGCAACGGAATTGGGCCGGCACAACCGGGGAAGTGTCTCTTGCTCACTTGGTACCGGCGTAAAATCACAGCGTCGCTGTAGCGTTTCGTGCGGTTGGTGAGTAGCCGGTGGCCCATTGGGGTGGGGCGGATGACGTAGGAGGGCAACGCATCTGCGTAACAATTATCCGAATGTCCATGGGCGTCGGTATTCATCAAAAGGTTCGTTGCTTCGATTGCTCGTTTGCCCCCTTATGTTATAATAGAAAAAGAAAGAGACCAATGTATAATATCAATATTATTTTAGTGTCGCACTGCCACCGGTGCCAGATGCGACAGTCTGAATGGTAAACCGCTGTATGAACAGGTTTTTCATGGAATTTCAATTTTTGAGTTTTGCTCTAGATAATCCGATTCCATATCCGTCTAAGTCTAAGTCCTATTTTTTTAAAATAAACGGCCATAATTGTTTTTCTTTGGACTCGATTTTTTTTTTAGATTTTTTGGTTTAGGTTAGTTTGGTTTATAATATAATATTTTATGTGTTCTTTTTATTATTTAATGGAAAACAAATACCTGATGAGTAATTGCAGTAATTAGGCTCTTTTAAATCACTATATCCAAATCTATTATGCGACAAACTTTTAGACAATTGTGGCATATGACATACCATACTTGACTGACTGTTGACTGCTGATGTTGATACCTTGTGGTCGTCTACCGTAGGCATAATGAGTGCCATACTCATAGAGTTTGAAGAACAATAAAACCTCTGTGCTGGAGATCTGGTTAGAAATAAGATCCAGAGCAGCAGTTATTGCGTGTAAATACTCGGTGGCCTATGGAGGTGGGAAGAGAAAGGAGGGCAGCGCATCTGTATAGCCTATATGCGGATGTCTATGGGCGTCGGTAGTCATGAAAATGGCCGACATTTGCCCCCCCCCATACCATAAGAAAAATATAAATACAATAAATAGCATGAAAAAAATTATAGCATGTAAATATTATGATTTCATTTATTTTATTCTCCATTCATACATTTGAATAATTTCTGCTCGTCAAATAAATTTAAGGCAACAATTCCTATCTTTCTAGCTTTGTTTTATTGCTTCTGTTTATTCATATCTGGCTATAAAGATAATACGATACATTATTTCATGTTTGCGAAATGTGTTGCCTCGTGAAAATTACATGCTTAAGTGCAACGTCATTTGTATTTTTCTTTTAGCTTCCTGTTTTGTTTTTTTCCAGAACTTCCAGAACTTCCAGAACTAAAAAAAGTGTATTCTACATCGTTAGTGTTCCCAATTTTAGTACCTAATAGAACAATCTAGACTTTTGTAGATTGTTCTTTTGTAAGCTGTATTATCAGATCTCAAATATTTACACTTCCGAATAATCAATAATAAGCAGTAAATTTCGGCTTCTGTCGATATTAATGTGATAATGAAACTTATAGCAGAACTAAAAATAAAAAAACCGGCCAAGTGCAAGTCCGACTCGCACACCGAGGGTTCCGTATGAATGGGAAGAACAATTCAAACGTAATACATGGTTTTCAAGACCTTTTTCTCTAAAACGCGTGAAGGGATTAAGCTGAAATTTTTGTCAAATATGAAAGTCAGTTACGTCTTGATTCCTTGAAAAAATCACACTTCTAAGTTAACGAAAAAACCGTCTAAATAGACGTCTATTTAGACGGTTGCGGCACACATTTATCAGGCGAATTAGTTATAAGTTGATAATGATTTTTCCAATGATCTACATACAAGGTGGTAGTTTTCAGATTTATTTCTATATATGTGCTACCAAATTTTACAACTCCAGGTCAACGGGAAGTACCCGATAATTTTAGGTTTTCGACAAAGTACGTTTTCATACAAAATTTGTGCATAATTGGCTATAACTTTTTATTTCGTTAACTTAGAAGTGTGAACTTTTAAGAGACCATTAAGGTTATGATAAACACAATAATAACAATAACAAAAAGAGAAGAGAGAAAAAAAATAGTAGGTTTTTTCAATTTTGTTAATTAAAGAAGGCAACCTGGCATATAAGAAGCCTGTCTGCTGCTTCTACGACGTTTAATTAACTCGGGGAAATGAATTCAATTCACGGCGGCTTTTACTTGGAACTTTCTATTATGTTCCAAACTTGTTCCACAATGCGGTGCTGGATAGTAATCCTGTTAATATTATAAATGGAAAGAATGACATATTTTATGTTGTTCTTTCACGCAAAAACTACAAAATAAATTTGGTTGATACAGTTTACAGTCAAGAATAGTATAAAAATTACATTTCAAAAACGTTTATAATTTCATTGGGATAGATTTTGCGCGAAGCAACATGTACAACAATTAGTATACTCGTATAAATAAAAATGAATAAATTATATAAATTAAACTGTAAGTTTGGTGAAGTCCGAACAGTACAGAGAACAAAAAACTAAAATATCTGTATTTTAATAGATTATAACAACAACGCATTGTAAGAGGTAGTGTCACACTACGTGCTTGCATGCGGCCGAATTGGGCCTATGGAGGTGGGAGGAGAAAGGAGGGCAGCGTATCTATATAGCCTCCATGCGGATGTCTATGGGTGTCGGTAGTTATGAAAATGCTCCGATTACTCGTTTCTCCCCTTATACTTTTTTTTATAGCATAGGAGGCAAACGAGCAGTTGGGTCACCTGATGTAAAGTGATCACCAACGCCCACAGATATCCGCCACACCAGAGGTCTAACAGATGCGTTGCCGACCTTTGAGGAAAGAATAAGCTCTTTTCTTGATGATCCATAGGTCGTCTCGGTCCGGAAATACTATGAATAGAATAGAATAGTAGGTATTACTATAAAAAGAAAAAAAATTTCTCAATAAATATAAAATATACCTATTGCTTATTATTTTATTAATATGTCTAAAAAATCATTGATTTCACAAATATAATTACAAAAATTCGATCTAGCAAGAAGCTTCTCATGTTTTAGAAAATTATTTATTACTACTGCCAAAAATCTGCCAAAAAAGCCAGGAAACTCATTTTTATAAAAGTAACAATTATTTTCGAGACGGAAAGTGGTTTATTTAGTACCTTTTCTCTATTTACTAAATATTTACTTTTAATTTGGACGCACAATATTAATTTAATTTTTAGCAGTATTCTCTCTCTTATCTCCTTTGGTACGTGATGAAAGATAATTTAAAATTCATTTCATTTATAACTTTGACTTAGTGTTACATAAATATTTGAATTTCAATAATTATAATAGAAAATATGTTTATTATTTTATTTTAGCTACCAACTTATAGGCAAAGAAGATTTTCTTTTTGTGCCTTCTAGAACACATTACCACCATTAGCAGCTCGATGACGTCTTCTGATGGACAATGGACATAATCCTCCCCCAGAGAACGTGAGAGTTTGTGACTGTAACGTATGGTACGTTACAGTCACAAACTGCTTGCATCTAGCGACTTCCCGCGACCTTCACCAGGTCAACAGCTTACAGAGTGAGCAACCGCCCTACAGTGTGCTTTCCGGCGCGGGGATGCTACTCGAACCTTTCTTTCCAAGCGGTAGTCAGTTTCTGGATGTGGCCGGCCCATTGCCACTTTAGCTTACTTAATTTTATAGCTTTGTCTGTTATACTGATTCTCTTGCAGAACTCTGAACTGCTCGAAGTATCCAGGATCCAGGATAGCATTCTCCATTACGCGCCGACCGACTGAATTTATTTGAGAGGCCAACATCTAGCGGCCAAGTTCTCGCATCGTATGTCATCCGGTGCATGCATGTAACCGAAATGGGCCGCCACGACTAGGGAGCAATCCGTCGTCACACGATACCGGGATAAAGTGACAGCTGTGATATCGCGCGGTGTCTAAAGCCAATAGAGAAGGAAGGGGAAGAAGTGAAACGCATAACTTTTATGCAAAAGTTTATGGGCGTCGGTTGTTATTAAAAATGTCTCCCGCGGCTAGTTTTTCCCGCTATACTATAAGAAAATAAAATTATGCCACTTAATGAAGATCCTTCATGCTCATAGTATCAAAGCAAAATTAGGCTTTAGCTCGGGCTACCAGATACGACATAAAGGGAAATTTAATGGTGGCCGTTGTCTATTGTAACGCAGGAGCAGCGTAGGCTGTAACATCACGACGGACGCTGTTTAAAATTAATTGAGGCCGTTACAGAATGTGACGGAGCGGAGTTTCCAAGTCGATTAGAAATTTTGCGGGTAATTCTATATTCGTAGTCATTACGGTGGATATTGACGCTTTGCACTTTGAGTACTGAGCCGAAAATGTGTTTTATAGAGCTTGGTCTAAGGGTAGTAATTGTATTCTATCACAGGTGCACGTTTAAAAATTCGTGTGAGGCTAAAACGACTAACTCAACTCACTATTATTGGTCTTCTGCATCTGAAGTAATAAAAGTACGAAGTTTTTGGAAGAGGTAGTGCCACACGGCATGCTTGCATGCAGCCGAATTGGGCTGGCACGACCGGGGAGGTACCTCTCGCTTACACGAGACCGGCGTAAAGTGACAGCTGTGCTGTCGCGTTTCGTGCAGTGTGTAAGTAGCCGAAGCCTGTGAAGGTGGGAGGAGAAAGGAGGGCAGCGCATCTGTATAGCCTCTATGCGGATGTCTATTGGCCTCGGTAGTCATAAAAATGGCTTCGACTGCTCGTTTGCCCCTTATATAACCATAAAAAAAAGTACGAAGTTAGATATCTTACTTTTGTAAATAAAAAGTATTGGCTGTCGGCCAGACACTATTTCTACGAGGATTGGAAACTTTTGAATCGGAATTGAGTCATTTACCGGGTGAACAGACTATCGCAAAGTTCCTATCATTGGACTTGTACATCGGAGTTGTTTCATATTATTTTATCCACTTTATCAACATGGTCTACCCGTCCCCATGTCATGACCGTTGTTGCCGGTAGCCCATTGGAGGAGGAAAAGAAGAAGGACATCTGCATAATAATTATGCAGACGACTCATCAGTTGGCAGTTCCCAAAAGGTTACGATAATTTCTTGCCACATATACTATACAGGGTTATTGTTTGGTCACCGGAAAGTAAGGAAGTAAAATTTTAAAATAAGGAAGTAAACATCATTCCAAGGGTGTGTTTTAAATTTTGTCGTCTAATTGTAATATTTTTTTAAATAAAAATCGATTTGAAATAATTCTTAAAAAATCATCAATTATTGTTCATAAACGAAATGTATCGACTTCAAGGTCAGTGACGTCGGCCTACCGTGAGTCGCGAGTGTGATGCACGTGGTGACCAAGGAATATGTTTTACAACATGGGATAAAGTAATTGTATCTAATTATTTTCTTTCTGAACCAAACCTGAAAATTTGGCCGGTGACCAAAAAATAACCAAATTAATGTATAGTTTTTATTTACTTACGGGATCATCACGTTACTTATTTTAGTTTTACTTACACACCTAATAGATAAATTACAGGTTTAAAGTTTCACATTGTTTTTCCGGGGATGTTTCTTAAAACGCTTTCTGTGTTTTCGGGATAAAAATGTATTCTCTATTGTATCGTTTCCGCTTATTTACGATGATGTTACTCTTTCCTTCTCGTCTAACGTGGGTCTGACTCTTTATTTATAAACAGCTTGCGACTGGAATTGTTGATTCTGGGGTTGATTGAGTGCTATAAATTGCACACACTACAAGTTAGAAAAATATTTCAGATTTATTTTGTTTATTTTTTTAGTCTTCGTGTCTCTGGTTCTGACAACATAATAACTATTATTGTCTATTTTATGAGTGCGATCTGCTTAAAAAATAAGTAAGTATATACATAATATATAATGCTTATGTAGATAAAGCTTATAATATTCTGCGAGTCATCATAGTTTATGGTGCTATAATTTTGTTACATTTTAAATTTTTGCGACTAAAGAAAGTGGAAAAGCTACTATAGCACAATTTGGATTAGATTTATGAGTAATCTCGATTTTATATCACACTAAGGCAGTGTGTTGGACCAGTGATAATACACGGAACCGAGAATTGGCCGTTAAATTTAGGCCCCTTTAGTTAGTCCAGAGTCGCTGATCGTGCTATGGAGAGTGCTATGCTCGGGGTTTCTCGACGAGACATGAATCGAAATTGAGTGATCCGCACGAGAACGAGTATAACAAACATTTCCTAGAGGTGAAGAAATGGACAGGCTACATTGCTCGCACGACTGACAACCGCTGCGCGCTGGGGAAGAACGGTTCTTGAGTGAGGGCTCCATGCTGGAAATCCAAGCGTTGGACGGTTGCCGAAGTGAACTGATGATCTGGTTAATGACGTGGCGAGCAGCTGAATACAAGCTGCTTTTGACCGTGTCCTGTAGCGCTCGCTGAGAGGAGTCTGGCAGTAGACGGCGTCTAGCTACTGATGATGAATTGAATGCCAATAATATAAAATGCACGCCTGACTTATAAATTCAAGTGTCGCTGTCAGAATTACGTGCTTCGGTTGCGAATTTCAAGTAATTTAATATGGACCCGTAGATTAAATAATTCAATGGACAAATTTTATGATGCAGTCAGTTATGATCTTCATTCCGTCCATGATAATAATAAATATCTGTGGACTTTTACACACCACGTTAGCCTAGCTCCGTGCTAAGTACCGTAAGACCTTGTGTTACGGGTACTAGACAACGGAATATATTTAATGTTTTGTAAATTTAAGATTTTTATTATAGAAATACATATAATTATATATAAACATCCATGAACAAGGCGGGATTCGAACCCGCGACCCCTGGCGCTACATGCTCCTCTAATCCGAGCCCTGTAACACTGCGCCCGCCTGGTCCTCAATATATAATGAAAATACCCAGTGAAAAAATAAACCATTTGAATGAAAAATTGGCTAACAATGTTTGTAATCATAAATCAAATGCTGAATTACAACCGATAAAGTGGGCACTTATTCTTCTTAATGTACATTAATTTGTACCATATTTTATTTATTTAAAATTATCGTAACACCTAGTTTATACTATATTCTTACAAATAATGTTTTAATTTATTTTATTTAAAATATAATTTCGACAAATTAATTAATTAAATTATTTGCATATTAATGTAAAGACTAAAATAATCACAACAAAACTTTATTAATTAATTGCCAGACGAGTGTCAGAGAAGAAGCCTTTTTTGTTATACTCGTATTCTAATCAAGTTGGAGAAATTAATTTATTACTCGACGGCTTACAGAAGAAACTTTCTCTGAAGTGTAATATTAAATTTATATTGCCTTCAATCTATATCTATACATATAAGAAAATAGTAACCTCATATAAATCGTACATTGAATATGTTTACGAAAAACTAATTGGAGAGGATGTTAAAATAGTGTTAGAACACTTGAGAGTCATTTAATTTTTTTTGTTTGTCTGTTTGTCCAGGCTAATCCTCCGAAACTACTGAACGGATTTGAATTATTTTTTTTGTGATGTGTAGATGCTAAGCGCGACCAACGTCTAGAATACTTTACTGCGGTAAAATTGCTCATTCCAACCGGGAAATGGCAATTACGGCACACTGCTAGCAAATAATAAAAAATCACTTTGATTTTAAAATAGAACCACGCTATGCGAACGAAGTCGCGGCCACCAGCTAGTGAGCAATGAGTGAACTAATGCGTACCCTATATAGTACACTAAGTAATCGGAAATTGAAGTCGGCTGTTTTAGCTAAAGTTTAGCGAAATGCTTATTGAATAATAACTGGTATGTAGTTGCTGTTATTAAAGTCTCTACTAGATCAGTCTTAAGGATGGATATTTGTTTGATTTTGTGAGAACAAAGTATGTCTTATTTTAAACTTTTTACAGTCTGTAGGTACAAGTGGGCAAGACGCTCCCATGAGAATTATCAACATAATTCTCATGAGAGCGTCTTGCCCAGTTTCCATCCTACCTTCCAATACACCGATGAAAACTACCTACAACAACTACTACTACTAACTATAAAAACCGCATAAAAAGTGTGGCATAGCTCTCAGTTTTTGTTTAAACAAATAATGTATCAAGAGATTACGTCTTACAAAACTTACTCGATATGTGTAATTTTACATACATCATCCAGTTCATCAAGTGTCTTTTATATTGCTTCTGCATTTATAAAATTACACCTTTTTCGTGGATAGATTCGTATCCTCAACACGGGGTCAGGGGTAACACACATGTGCTACCTAACATCCTTCACAACCGACAACATCAAAAGCGTATAATCAGTTTCAAATTTCAATAAAACATTCGACCAATTGTTTTAACGTTTGTAAGCTGTTCACAATAGACCATTGAATATTAAAGTAATTTATCCTCTATTGATGAGGCCACCAGCTCAGCTCGATCCATGGAATTAAAGAAGGTGTGTGGATAAATCGTTTTAGATGGCTCACGGTATAATGGTCCTTGTTTGAGTTGTTATCGCACAGGTGGAGCATGCCAAGAAGGCCTGCTCTGGATACGCTAAATATTTTACGTGTGACGAAATATTAATTCCCTCCTTAAATTCCCATTCTGAAAGGACGGAGACTCCAACTTTGTTAAATACAATTTAACACACTTCATATGGATGACGCTTGGGTTAGTATTTTTAGTTTCATGAGCCCCAGCAGCAGACGTTGCTGGGGCTCACCTAATCTACCTCTATGGCATTTTTTTGGCTAGGCCATACATTATTTTCATTAAAACCTCTCCTATTGAAGCACAACAATCACTTCTTAGAGGTGAAAATCATCATCATACCGTATGGCTCTGCTTAGGATCCTATATCATTATATCTAAACTTCGCCACCATTTTTCAGCTGCTGGTGTGAACCGATGAAGTTCGGATAAACCCCCTTGAAAACAACTGAGCGGACAGTCGTTCACAATATGGGCTAGAGTTTGGTCAGTTTCTCCACATTCGCAGAACGGTGATTCTCATAGCCCCCATTTGTGAAAATGGTGATTTGAAAGACCTTTTCCTGTTCTGAACCAGTTCAGTTTTACCCAAACCAGTCGAGAAACGCAAAAACCAGGTTTTTTAATTGGGTATGAACTGTTTCTGTGGGTTTTCAAAAGGCTCCCAGGTAGCCCGCCACTCCGATGTAACTTCGTATCGGGTCTCCAGACGTTGGTCTGTCCAGATTGGGGATCTTGATTTTAGACGGGGCCGAGGTAAGGTATCCAATATTTTGCGGATTGGCATATCTTTTCTTAAGCACTTCTCCCTTTCCAGAGCCGCTGCCTTACACCTTCAGATGTCGGGTGGCGGAATATGCAATAGAACAGGTAACCATAGCAAGGGGGTAGATTTGATTAACCCTGTGATTGTCCTCATAGCCTCGTGAAGTTTTATGTCTACTTTAGAGGTGTGTATACTACGGTACCAAACTGGCTCTCAATACTCCGCTAACCCCTACCCCGCCGTTGAGTAAACCAACGCTAAAGTTGACGTCCGTAATACCGAGGCGGAAGGATCCGACTGGTCGTTAGTCCCCTGATAAAAGGTCTTAATGAATAATTTTGTTCTTGTTAGATGCCAGAATACAAATAACAGAGAGCCAAAGCTCTCTGCTATGTGTTGTTGTATTATCAAGAAATACTCGGAAATAAAATGTGTTTCTTACTTTTAAAAACAAAATCAACCTATGGCGGAGCAAGTGCCACAAATCACGATAATATGAGGAGGTTCGTCTTACTTCAATTGTATTAATTATTCTTTTCCTGCAGATACATCGATTGATCAAGACAACACCTTTATAAAACGGCTTTTAAAGTTAACGTGGCGAATTAGAAGATAACTTCTCACATAACTGGCGCACGCGTACATTCGCTAAACAATCTATAAAATAAATAGAACACTAAGGAATGGTTTTCGTAAGCCGGTCGGTACATGACTTTTCACTTTGGTGTTGCTAAAAGAAATTTCGATCTGAGATAATCTCACAACTTACATTTGGTGCTACGTTTTTAGCTAGTAGATAAATATTATATCTATAAATGAAAACGAGTAACCAGATCTAGTGGTCTGTACTAATCAGATATTGGATGTTATCGACAATTAAAAAAAAACAAAATGCGCGAATAAGCATAAAGTTAATTATTAATTTACATAATTTCTGTGAATCAAATGATAAATATTCGAAATACAGAAGAAAGAACGTAACAAGGAGAAAAAGATTTTATAGCAATTAAAAAGCAATAACTTCTAGCTGCTAGAAGGACGCCGATTATAAGATTTAGTTTTATTGGGTAATTAGTCAGAGAGCTTCGCCATATTCTCAATTCGTTAATATCACAGAGTTTGAGAACAAAATTATCAACCAATGCGTTCCCTCGGTGAGTAAGAACTAATGGAGAATGAGTCAGCATTGTTGTCGTAGTCAGTATTACGGGATGTCGAAATATTGTTAGACTATTCAAAGTCAAAATGCAAATCCCATGCAGTAGCTGGTCAAGTTTGGATGCGAATAACACATCAGACGGCATAGAGTATAAAAAAGTTTTATGCGCAACAGTGGTTCAGTAAGGACTAATAATGACGATGATCTTCATCATTGTCATTATTTGCCCGTATTGATCAATTTATTACATACATTATTTGATATCATCATTAATTATAATGAATGATGATATCAAATAATTTAATTATAATTAATGATGATATCTGTTAATAATGACTAATTATTATTAACAGTAAATAAAATATCCATTTTTAATTTGAATAATTTGTTCATATGTTGTCATCTCATCGTCATGGTAACATAATTGTTACTGTTGCTTTGTTTCACTGTCTCTGTTGATTCGTATTTGACTACAAAGACAATATGCGTCTTATTGCTAACCCCATTATGTAATTTTGTGCTTGTGAAAATGTACAGTTGCAAGTTCTCCGCTATGTTCTCGCTGTGAACGCTCAGTTCCTTTGACATCAATTAGGTGGTAGACAACTCCTCCCTCTTAACTTGTCACTTTGTTCAAACACAAGTTTGAAAGGATTTTGTTAGCGTTGCATTTTGTGAAAAATCTAGACACTTATATTATTGGCACATTTTTAAGTGAAATAAATAGTGAGTATAAAATCCACTCTATAATAAATAACTGAATAACATTAATAAGCATGGCAAAGATTTTTAATGTTTATGAATATGTCCACATGGAATAAATTTAATTTGAATTGAGAAAACTGTGTATGAAGGACATTTCCCAGACGACCTCCATGTAAGCAGTTTTGTGAGTAGTAGATTAAGTTATAAGACAATAAACAAATTTCAAAAAATTCAAATAGGCGAATCTCAGGATGTGCGTATTTTGTGTACGCTAGCTACCAGAATGGAAATTTTTTGTACAGGGAAATTGTAGGGCATCTCATCGAAATTAATCGAAATGAAGTGGCTGTATTATGTGAGTGAGAAGTACCTCTTCGTTCGTGCCGGTCCAAATCAACCATAACTCTAATAACCACAGCTACTAATATTATAACACTGAACCGTTTGAAAGTAATATTTCTATTTGCAACGCTCCAGTTTCAGTGTAACAAGCTCCCGGGGGCGTTGTGAAGGGAATTAATAATATTAACCGCAGCAAACCTGCTTCGGCTGGCTGGTTATTACTTATGGCGATAATATTTCATGATAATTGGGCAATTCTTTCTAAATACTATTTTATCCTACTTATTTTATGCAAAGGATTAGGAAGATTAGAAAGGAGTTATGTAAGATGTAGCGTCGTACTTCGGACCGAGACTTTCTGCTCACATGCTACCGCTAAAACTTCTTCTTTCCTGTCTAACCAACAGACTAACTCACACCGTTCTGCAATGTAGCAACAACACTACTTCTTAAATTTGGCGAAAGCAAGGGACTAACAAAAATACAACATTTAATTGGATATAATGCTTAATAACAATGGGGATATAAAGAAAAAAAAATGTATAATATAGATTACTAGTGGACCCGACAGCCGTTATCTTGTCATTATTTGAAAATAATATGTTGTCATGGTAACGTGTAATGTTATGTGGTCGAATTGTCAATCCGTTGTTTTACCCTACAATAGTGTATTTCAAGTCGAGAAATAGTAGCCATTATTATATCGAGAACGAGGACGAATACTTATATAACAAAAGAGTTTCATCAAAATACGTCCAGTTGCTTTTGCTTGAAAGCCGCACATGACATAGACAAAATGACGTCCTCTAAAGTTGTTATTATTTGTATAAAGATTATAATAATAAGAATGTCCGAAATCTGACACGCGACTAGCTTATACTCGGTTAGCGAGATATAAGCGACGTAAGCCGTTTAAACGTAAAGCGTTACGCTTAGAGACAATGTTTCACACAATTTTACTTCTCATATGTTTTCATCCGGCGCGGGGCTTAAATATTGTTCCTTAAGCTACTCAATTACATAATTCAAATATGTTATTTAAATAAAATGTTAATGATGCAGAGTTTAGTTTCGGGCATGTAAAATCTAAATAACTCCTGCTTTTCCTATTGAAATATTCACGTGGTAAAACCGACAGAGTGTTATACACCTTAAAGTAATTGAATTTAAGTTTATTTTGCCGTTGTAGTTTCAACATGTGTTGCCTCGATGTAATACATTTTATCTGCTACGATGCTGTAAAATTTAATTCATTTCGCTTTGTGGTCTAAGTTGGACCGTGTCACAGTTGCTTACATTCAAATCATACATTTTATGTAATGCGGTTTGTTACAGTCGGAATTCCCGAACGGAGAATTTGAATTAAGGCCAGCCATTAATATAGAGTATATAGAAGCATTCAACTTCTCATTAGCATTTCATAGAAATAGCAAAAATGCTCTTTATTGAATGAAAATATATCTCTATTTAGATAGATAATTAATTCTAAAGCTTTTGCCAAAATAATTGATTCAAGAAGTTCAGCTGTTGTTCCATCACATTGTGCATTGATGTTAGATTGACATAAATTGCAGATTGATCCCTTCGTGCCTTTCCGAGGAAAAGCTTTTGACAAACGTACAGGACAAGAAAGTGATCCTATAAGAGTTTCGTTTTTTTTTTCTTTTTGAGATACGGAACCATAAAAATCATATTAAATCCAATAAAAAAAAATCACCAATTATTTTAACGCCTGTAAGCATATCACAATAGATAATGAGTATGTGAGTAATTTATCCATCATCGAAGAAGCTACCAGCACAGAATGATCCGTATAGTTTAAAGAAAGTGCGTGTACAGATCATCTTCCAAAGCTCTCTTTTTTCATTCGTTCATTGGTCAATGTGTGAGCTGATATCGCACAGATTGAGTACGCCGAGGAGGCATATCCTGAATTTTATAATACGTGATACGTATATATTAATTGCCTCATTAAAATTCCTTTTCGAAAGAACGGAGGCCCCGAAATTGTTGAACAAAATTTTACGCTTTTAACATGAAAGCTGTTTTCGCCTTTTGTTGATCCGTTTCGGATTCCTTAAGCAAATTCGTAATGCAACCATAATATTAAGTAAAGAATTGACTATGGTTATTATGTAAGGATTTCGTTGTCAGTTTGTCTACCGCATGGCTGCTTTGAATTTGTAGTGTGTAGATAATATTAATGTCTTCTTAGCCGAACTTCTGTTGGCAGTCAAATCAGGCATGCCTGGCCTACTTGGATATAGTCACATGAGTGGACGGATTGAGTGTTCTCCAAGCCAAGGGAGAGTATCACAGGAAACTTTTAGAGTACACCCTGTTACTATAAAATATTTCTATTTTATAAAAAAAAATATGTTAGGTCCGCCGCAAGGCTGAAGCCACTATAACATTCGAAGAGCATTAAAAGATAACTATTTCTAGCAATGAAACAATGATGCTGATTATGAAGTAAGTTCGATTTCCTAATATAATTTAATTTTTAAAATATTTTATAGTGTTTGTCTACCACAAAAGATTTTACTAGATTAAAAAAAATTCGATAAAAATGAGAAAACATCTTGCGTTTGGAGTACGCATGGAGTCATTACTAATGTGTGAAGAAGAGGAAGAAGAAGAAGAATGGAATTCAACGGTACTTATCCTGGTTCATTATCACGGAACTTGTAGAGGAATCTCTTACATCCACCAAAAGGCCGCGTCTTGAATAGGGAACGACCTAAAAAGGTTCGCCCTCGCACTATTCGGAGCCGTAAGGAAACTCTCATGAATATGTAGTGGATGTGTTCTCAAGATGTTGTGCGAGTGTGTTATTAGGTCACAACTCACGTTACAGTTTTTATTGTATGCTGTATGCTTATTGAAAGTTGTAATATGACAGTCCATTATTCGTTGGATCAATTACGTACAGGAAACTCACTTATTAAACGCTTAAAGGTTTTACTACCACAAAATATGTACCCTCTTTTGGCATGACCTTCCTTCAAAAAAATACACATACAATAATGAGATGTAAAACAGGTTGCGGTACGATAATACGAGTACGTAATTACATCATCATCATCATCATCATCATCATCATCATCATCATCAGCCGCAGCAGCTAGAAGACATAAATTAAAACACTTAACATAAAAACATTACCCACCTAAAGCTGTCGGATTACTAGTCAGTTTTGCAAGTTTGAAAGTTAAGCTGTTTTAATATGTAGCTTAGGTACATCAACACTTCCTCCACCATCTATTAGATACTTACAACATCAAACGTGACGAACAAATTACTCATCCCGTACTACCCACATTGATTAAAGAGAATGTATCCAAATTTACATTACAGAAGGATTACACTAATTAGTAATTTAACGTCTGAACTGGAATGTATAAACAGAAATCCTGATTAAGATTCATTAATTACTTTAATTAATTATTATCGGTATACTCGCAACGTTCTCTACTTGTAACATTGTTGCCTAAAATTAATTTCTGGAATACCTCTTGAAGGAGAAATTAAAAATAGATAAGTAATTATAAGATTTGCCTATAATCTCCTCTTAAATTTTAATTAAAAGAGAAATATTAATTAACTTAAATAAAATGAAACGCTAATCGTATTCTCATCTGATAATAAAAAATTGAAAAGTAGTGGCGCCTGTGTGACATCCGCACAAGCCTGTAAATAGTAAAACGGCAATAGAGACACGACCGGGGAAGTACCCGGCTTACTTGAAAACGGAGTAAAGTGTGCGGTGTGTAAGTAGCCGGTGGCCCATGAGGGGTGGAGGATGAAGGTGGGCAACGCGTCTGTATAATCTCTATGCGGATGTCTATGGCCTTCGGTAGTCATGAAAACTGTTCGTTTGCCCCCTTATGCTATAAAAAATAATAAATATCTTGTACTTAATACATGGCATACAAGACTTGAAAATCATTCGCAAATTAAAAAACAAAGTTAAGAGGTACCTATGTTTGTTGTATGTGATAAGTTTATTCTCATGTATCATGAAAAACAATATTATGAACACCACTGAGATTTGAAAACAACCAAAACTCCAAGCAGTTTTTATCACTAAAAAAA
>LUGF01028882.1:0-21500 GCA_001625245.1 Calycopis cecrops | reverse complement strand
TACAAGATAAAAATAACGTGACCACTTAACTTTGTTTGCGGGGCTCCATCATGTAGTAGCCGGGACACCTTCCGCACGGCCACCACCTCATTCCTGCGACCTCTTCATTGGGTCGTCTTTTTCCTTCCTCCCCCGGGTTCTGCTTCGTCCGACTGTTTCGACGGACTCCGGCGCGACTCCACCAATGTGGCACCTGGGCTGGATACTTCGTCGGGGCGTAGCGTCCAGCTACGCAGGGTCACCTATTTGTAATCTTACTACCTATCTACGTAGACTAACTATATATGATGATTGACTGCCTATGCTATACTGTTGCCAGCTGGCTTAATAGAAGATTTTCGAAACTTTATGAATATACTTTATTTATTCATTCCCGAATTACAATTCACATTAAAATTATTTAAGACCTAGGCTAACTCATATTCATCATCTTTTGCTCAAACCCCATCTTTTTCTTTACGAGACCCCAAGCGTAATAATGAAAATTTATTGAACGTGTCAAAAGCGACACATTCTAATATTTAAAATTTAAATGAATATGCTTCCTTTCATAAGAAAGTATACTCATTGTGGCAAGGAGGTCCCTACAAAGAGGTTCCTATGTCACAATACACATCCATAACCAAGGCGGGATTCGAAACCACGATCCCTGGAGCTACATGCTCCGCTTACATGAGCCACAGAGTAAAGAGACGTAACTTACTCATGTGCATGAGCCCTGTACTGCGCCAGCCTGGTCGTCACATATAAAGTATTCTCTTTTTATTCTAGACTTTTACATCCATGACCAACCATCATAAAATTCGTTAAAGAAGTTTTATTATAATGCTTAGTCATCTTTACCTGACCGTGATGGCCATGGTTATTTATATTAAATATTTTTTACGGAATATTGTTTTTAAGTAGTTTTGAAAAAAAAAATCGTCTAAACTACGCACAAACTGTTATCAGCTCCAGCATATGAGATTGTAGTAAAAGAAAATATGTAGCCTTATCAGGAAATGTATGTTACGTTTTACGTTAGTTTAACGACCCATGAACTCTCTTACATACTTCTTTTTAAGGCTTCCACGATTCACGCTGTTATAGATATCCTGGATTATAACTGTTAGATGTAATAATCTAACTTATGAAGCAATATAAAAGAACTATTAATGATTCACACTGACTGGGAATTCTCCGTCTACAATAAATTTATTTTAAATCATGACAAAACATCCACGTTCTCTTGGTCTATATGGTAGATTTAATCACAGCTCGGTAGACTCGTAAGTGAGTCAAAATGTGACATAATAGATGAACAAGGTCGTCTAGCGTAGGTAACTAGGTTCTCCTCATTACACCCCCCGAAAATGCTGTCACTTTGCAGCAGTGGGGGGAGGAGTTGCGTGCCTATGTGCTCCACAAGGCTATGCTAAACAGGGCTTCCTATACCAGACAGGCTTAGGGGAGAGGCCAGACTAAGAGCATCCCAACTCCCCACCCAATCGGTTCAGCCGTTTAGAAATTTACCCGTTTTCCCATAAGAGTGAAGCATTTTCCCGTGGTAAAAAGTAGCCTATATTAATCTGTGATAATGTAGCATTCAGATGGTGAAAGATTTTTTGAAATCGGTTCAACAATTGTAAAATTGTAAATGTGTGTGCACTTTTCGTTATTGTTTGTCACTAAATAAAACATGTATTACCTATTTATCGAAGAGTAATGTCAAGTAAAACTCACAAGAAACACTGTTATTCAATACACAAACAGTACACATTTCTCCCAATTAAGTTTAACAACTTTACACACAAAAACTGCATCTACCATCGAACGCGAAAACTTTTACAGCTACGCGGTAAACACGTGGTCGCTCCACAAACCGTATGGCTCTACTGGCGGTAAACTATACTCTACTAAATACAGGCACTTATTAGCAAGTAACGTCAGGTATACCTTTCTTTCATTACAATTTAATTCATAATAGTAGAGCGAAAATTAATTAATGTAAGATGCCATACTGCATGCTTGCATGCAGCACAATTGAACCGGTACGACCGGGGAGGCGACTCTCGCTTACACGAGTTCGGCCTAAAGTGACAGCTGTGCTGACACGTTTCGTTCGAGGTGGCCCATTGAGGTGGGAAGAAAAAGGAGAGCAATGCATCTATGTATATATCTCTATGCAGAAATCTATGGGCGACGGGAGTCATGAAAATGGAATTAAAAAATTTGCTATCATTAACATAATTTCCACGTAAAATCCATCGAAAAGGAATCTGGTTGCGGTGTAATAATTTTACAATATTATTCTAGATTTTAAGCTTTATCCATAGATTCGTATATGAATTTTCAAACTAAACCTGATCAGTAGTATTTGCGTGAAAATATAAAATACGCACGCATTTCCACGAATCGCAAACTAATTATATGTAAGACAACAAGCACGACAATATAATATGACCCAGATACCGTTTCATTTTATCAAACCACTAAGCAAGTTCCACCGACTTCTAGAATCGTTATATCGTATCGTATCTTCTAGAAGCTGAACAACTTTATTAATATTCGACGGCCGGCTGGTGCAGAACTAACATAGCTCGGGTAAGTTTAGCATGTTGCACTGGAGGTCGCGGTTTCATTTTCCGCCCAGGTCATTCTATGTATTATATTGCATCTATGTACTTTATGTATTTCTATAATAAAAATCATAAATTTACATTATCATAAATAAACAAATGTAATGCCAGGCGGCTTGAGTTTCTTATTGTAATGGCATATGTGATTTCAAGTTTCAAATACTACAATTAATATAATAAGATTTCGTATTGTATAACTAGGTATCTCAAATATCAGTAAGTCGTCGGTACTAGTTTCAATTTGTTTCTATTAAGATACATATAAAGAAGTAGAATTAAAGAGAACGTGAGCCGTTTACGACAACCGTAACATACATTTTCAGGACATCATAAGAGTTCTTCGAATTTTTAAATTCGAAAGCAATATGAACTTCAATTTTTAAAATTCTTTTTATATATCATTGCAATTGTCTTTAGAAAGAAAACGTCAATAAACATTAAAGTCTGGACTTAAGTGTACTTTAAGTCCAGACAGACGTGCTTTCGGGCTTAACTTGTACTGGCTAACATGTGGATTTTCCGGCGCTCTCAATATGTGCACAGTAGCAGATAAAAGCCTGTATTCTCCAATAAGCTTTGACGGTAAGATAAAAAATATATTGGCTACCACCTAACCGTTGAAATAGGTTTAGTGTGCTAGCAACAAGGTAGCAGTCGTAAAGTACGTGATGGAGTGGTTCAGAAGCAAGTCTGGATGATGAAGGTATCTTCACTTTCGTCGTAATATGTAAAGCATCGTGTAGTGTGCACCGACAGCATTTAGTAAAGGATATTGTGATACTCGCAAAAAAAATAATAATAATCTGCTTTTTATAGTATGACAGGGAAAACAAGCTCAGCCTTATGATGATACCAGATGACACTACACTATACAGATTATAATGCAATGTCTCCTACCTTATCTCCAATGGGCTTTTTTTTACTTCGGGCTTTGGTTCCCACTCATTCCCACCGCTGCTACTCCTGTGTCGCCAGAATCGACAGCGGCAACCACACTTGAACCTTTGATATGATCGCAGGGAGCCCGAGGGAACAGCTAAATCTGTCTTGGAATCCGCAACGAATTTAAGCAGAAGAAAGTAGAAGGAGTAGGAAGTAATTCCAATTTCCCTCCCTAATCGAAGAGGGAGACAGTAGAAGATTGCAGTGACTTAAATAAGCCAAGAAGTAGAGAGAGCCTCCTCCAATGGGCTATTAAAAACTTACACAGAGCAGAAAACGCTACAGCAGTCACTGTAAGACGATATCATGCAAGCAAGAGGTACCCTCTCGGACTTACCGGTTGTATTTGGCTGCAACAAGGCACACATCTTAATAATGTACCATTCACACATTGACAGTTCCAACTGAAGATCCAAATACGTGTCTATTCTCCTGAAGATTTATCCCGCATTAGATCCCGCATTTAAAAATCACGCTCTAATGTTTAAGTAAATCAAAGCTTGTTGCTTGTTAGATTGACGGAAGCAATATTAAACACGATAGTGAAGTCACATTACTACTCTGCAATTAGTTTGAAATTGTTCCGTATAGAGAGAGCTGTTTAATCAACAAGAACTAAAATTATTTTTGTTGAACTTTTTGTTAAGTGCGAAGATTTTGTTTTGTTTTTTTCTTATATTCTCATCTGTATATAATAAGACAGTAAAAGTAATAAAAAAATTTATGAAAAACTAATTGGGGGCGATGTTAGAATAGTTTAGAACACATTCAATGTTTTTAATTTTTTGAGTATATATTTGTCTGTTTGTCCAGGCTAATCTCCGAAACTGGCCCACGGAGGTGGGAGAAGAAAAGAGGCCAGCGCATCTGTATATCCTCTATGCGGTCGTCTATGGGCGTCGGTACTCATGAGAATAACACCGACTGCCCGTTTGCCCCCCTATACCATAAACAAAACTACTGTACGGATTCGAATAAAACTGTTTGTGGTGTAGGTACTAAGCTAACATCTAGAACACTTTTTATTGTGGGAAAATCGCTCATTCCTACGGGAAATTCAGTACTTATACTCACCTACCTGCCATACGGATTTGAAAATTTGAAAGAAACTTTCGGTGGTGTTACGATCTTATGAATGAAACTTATTTAATAGAACAACGTCTGTCGACCCGACAACTCGTATTAATATAAAAATAACTACCATACTGTCACGTCCGTCAGATGTACTCTTCTTTTCGTGTTGAAAGAATGGTTGGAAATGCCAATGTGTTTTTACTCCGTTCACAAACTGGTCTTAAAAATACAACGTTGTTATTAAAACAGACCAACAATCACACAAAATGTAGACCCACTAACATTCCATGTTTGGATACCGATTTTATGATTTAAGTACTCAAAAGAATCACATATATAACTTTACTGTTTGGTAAACATCGCACACACATGCACGAATTATAAATTATGAAGGTCTTAACTTTTATCCTACCAACTTTATAAATAAAAATAAGGCGAAAACGAGCAATTGAAGCCATTTTCATGGCTATCCAGGCCCATAAGCATCCGCATAATTGTTATTCAATTTATTTATTCAATTTATTCAATTCAATGAACGGGAATACTCCCTTTTTACAATATAATAATAATTTACATATATATCTATAATTTGGATTATAATGCCACATTTGCCCGAATATCAAATAGTCGACAGATATCAATATTAGTAATAATAATAAATAATAAAATATCACAGCTTATGAAGTAGTAAGGTACAATGATATACTATAAATAATTTAAAAACAGCCAAAAAACAATGGTAAAAGTACAGAGCAATAATTAAGAGCAAGCCAAGTCATACATCGAAAATTCGATTGACATGCTGAGAGAAAGCAGAAAATGGTACCGAAAAAATATCTACATCATTGGCTATCGTGTTACCAAATCTATGCATTCTGGCCATCAGACTGTTTTCCGCCCTTAACGTACGACAAAAAGGTAAAGCAAACAATTGTTGACGGCGAACTTGTCTTTGGGGAATACGTAGATTTATATTAGACAACAGACATGGGCTGTCAATTTGCCCGTGCAGAATCTTGTATAGTAAGTTTGAGTCGGCAACATTTCTCCTATTCTCAAGCGTGCCAATATGAAAGGTTCTTCTAATCCCCGAATAATCGTGATCATCGTATCTCATCGGCGTCATATTAATTAATTCCTTCTCCTCCCTCCATGAGCTACCGGCTACTTACACACCGAAAGTAACACGACAGCGCAGCTGTCACTTTACGTTGATTTCGGAAAAGTGAGGTACCTCCACGGTCGTGCCTGTGCAATTCGGCTACTTGAGCATGTAGCGTGGCACTACCTCTTACTACTTAATCGACGAAAAATTAGTTATTCCGACCTAGGAATGTTGCTATAAAGTGAGACGTGTTGATGTAATATATAGCTTAGTATAAGAGAACTAAGCTTTTCGGAAACTACTGACACCTTTATACATCCTAATTTAGGGTTCGGATGCAACGTATGTTATTATGCTTTATTTTGCGATTCATTATTAAAGTCAAGTATTTACCACAATTTTAAGTTCTCGCCAAAAATTAAAAAGAAACATGTTTAATTGACTATCATAAAGGCCACGTATAGATACCACGATACATTCGCAAATAAAATACATCTATAAGTAGCTGTGGGTAAACCATCTTTAAATCCTTACCTTTTTTATAGCACCTTACCTGCCCCTTGGTCTACTCTCCCAAAACCACCACGAGTGCCACCTTTGATGAGATGCCCGGAACTGATAATCATCTGCATACCTCTACAGCTGGTAAGTCCCATAAAAGACCAACGCCAGCTCACCAAAGGCCAACTTTAGAACAGTTTAAATTCGGCCCTTGTCTTTTGGGTGAATGTTTCTCCTCCTGCTAATGAGCAGCCCCTTACGTTCAATTAACTGCGTTCTAGCGAAACCCCACAACTATAAGGCTTGAACCATAGTGGGGTTCAAGTATAATGTACAGAATGACTACATAGTATAAAACAAAGTCGCATCCCGCCGTATTTGTGTCTGTATGCTTAGATGTTTCAAATTACCCAACAGATTTAGATGGGGTTTTTTTATTAGATAGAGTGATTTAAGGGGAAGGTTTTTATGTATAAATAGCATTGAATGTAACTCGTGCGAAGCCGCAGGCAAAAGCTACGTATTATAATATCAAAACTGTACTGTTGCCGTTCCTTATCGTATTTATTTAGATTGAGCTACTTGAAACTATCACAAATCCCATTGATCACAACAGTCAAAAACAGTATATGAAATGGAACTAAAATAAAAGTTGAGTAACAAAATTACAACGGTACCCTAATTAAGTAGCTACGAAAAATAATCTTTTTCTCAAATACTTGCACCGTAAGTTCGCTCTCGGGTGAACCTCTTAAGTCGGCGAGCTCGAAAACTTTCTTTAAATATTCAAATGTAAAAAGGTTTTCTAAGAAAGGAAATACGTAATTTGTGAAATATAATACGTATACGTTAATGATAAAAGAATTATACAATAAAATGTTACCTTTAATTATTGTTATTCTATGACTTTTTTTTTTATTATGATATAGGAGGGCAAACGACCAGCCGGAGTCATTTTCATGACTACCGACGCCCACAAACATCCGCATAGAGGCTATACACATGCGCTGCCCTCCTTTCTCCTCCCACCTCCATGGGCCACCGGCTACTTACACACCGCACGAAACGCGACAGCACAGCTGTCACTTCACGCCAGTCTCGTGTAAGCGAGAGGTACCTCCCCGGTCGTGCCGGCCCAATACGACTGCATGCAAGCATGCAGTGTGGCACTACCTCTTACCAAAAACGACTAGGCAAGCCCCAAGTTTTCATCCACGTGAAATATATCCATGTGAATAAATATATATTTTTATACAAACAATTAATTTATATTTATAATAGTTATTAAGCGTATTTAAGATACCTACGGGGTGGTGAAATAATCTTCCTTTGCTAGTTGACCATTAATTTACACCCGTGGTGAAGATTTTCGCCCACCTCTTCTGACAGTTCAGCTTAAGGAAGATGAGAGTCCAAAAGGCTAATGTAAATAAATCGTATAAATACGATGTGATGTGATTAAGAAAATATTTTGTAATTTACATATTATATTCAATTTCATTGAGTGTAGCACTAAACCCATTGCAGAGATTCATAACATCTAGGAATAGATTGAATAGTCCACTGTAACAATAGTTGAGACAGCCGTCTCTTCAGTCTTTCACATTTCCCTTTGTAACAAACAAGGTTAACTCTTCTGAAACACTAGAGCAATTAACTTTGACAGCTTCGGATGAAAAAATATTCTTTTTTCATAAATAAAATAAATAAATGGAGATTTTTCATCTCAAAACATTTAGAACAATGCCGAAAGCCTTTTTTGTTTGATCTCGCTAATCTCACGATTTACCAGATGGATTTTAATCTCTTGGCATTGGATAAATTTAAAGAGCTTTTGATAATAATACTACCTTTAAACAATAAAGCCTCATGGTAGTAGAGAAGTGATTATTAAGTTATTAAAATATTTTTATTTTTTATTTAGGTAAAAACGATGAAATAAACGATTATTTGACACTTCATGCAGCATCACAACGCTCGGCGTATATTTTATTTCATAATTCAAATTGCAACTTCATAGGACCCCGACTCGAAAGAGGAGGCGCGGCAGACCAAAACGGCGACGGCGAGATGAGCTCGACATATACCTGCGTGATTGTATATCTCTACCAACGCTCAAGGTATATACATAATTTGATGTATTGTATACGCATTACCACACTTTCTCAGCTTAAGGCTCAATCTACACTCGCATTGATTAAATATTATTATCGATGTCCATCAAAGACAAGAAAAGCAATAGCGTAGATGAGGCGATTATTTACGCCCGCTTTAAATAAGTAATATACCTACGAGTAGAATGAGGAAGGAATGAGTGTGCTGGCTGATCCAAAATGCAGAATATTAAGTCAATTTATTAACGACACCCTTATGTATGCTCGTTTGTGCCCTTATAGTAATCAACATCTTCGATAAAATCTCTTATACGATTAAATCGGTCAAGTAATTAAATCTCCAGTAGTTATAATAGAAAACTATATTATTAAATAATATACATTCCAAAATATCCCTGTTATGCTGATGCATTTAGATAATTATTGAAGCGTTTCATTTGATATGTGGGGCTTATATTCATAGTACATTCCCATTGGATATATTACCAAGATTGTTTTTGTTTTCATTTTATCAGTTCTGTATGTGGAATAAACAAATTAGGATTATCCACAAATATTATTGAAACTTTTTTAATAACTTTCTTAAAATTGAATAGTTTACTTTAGAATTTAAAATATTGATTCATATATTTGAAGGTCCGTAATAGGGAAAAGTAATACGTTGCGGTAGAATCCGCTTAAGATTTTTTATGGATAATAACCGTCTATCACCCGTGTCGCTGAGCGCTAACGGTAATAAAAACCTCACAAACACTTTAACAGAAACTATTACTTTAAAGCTTAGTACTAAAGTTTGATACAGAAATGTTTTCCGCATTACCATAACATTGGAATTTTACTTATTTGACAATAGGTCACAAGATCGATAGAAGAAAATTCATCCCATCTTTGAACGAGTTTTCCTCGGAGAATTTTTCGTTAACTATTCTTTTTTATATAAAACGAGTTACATTCCGCAGAAAACAAAAATGTGAACATAATACAAATGTGATATAAAACCTAATCTATGAGTTCATTTAGTAGGTAGTTGTCAAACAAATAAAGCGATTTTAATGAACTTGCACCAGATACACAAACATAAATTTTCAAAACATATGTAGCAGTTTACTATAGGTACAATAAAATAGTGATATTATTTTTTGCCAGAAAAATTCCGCTTTATTTGCTAAAATGTATTGTGATACATTTTCTAAATCATCTGCGTCTAAACATTCTGTGAAATACGTGAGCATGCTCCTAACTCTAAAGACGTGAATTTTTATTTGTCTCTGCAACTGCAATTTTCGATTCGGAACCCAGAAGCGCAGAAGGTGAATTGCGGTTACTGTATATGCGAGTATGGAACTTAAATATTCTAAGAACTTGCTCCATCGCAAACCTCTTTAGCGTAAGTAGGTTTTAATGAACACGCCGAATCTCCGGATTTTTCACCATAAATCAGTCAAGCGCATTAGCAATTTTACCTGTAACAAAAAATAGATAAATTAAGACACGGCTCATTGAAGTTATAACATCCATTTATTAATGTAACTTCCAAAACT
Source organism: Calycopis cecrops (assembly GCA_001625245.1). Taxonomy (NCBI): domain Eukaryota; kingdom Metazoa; phylum Arthropoda; class Insecta; order Lepidoptera; family Lycaenidae; genus Calycopis; species Calycopis cecrops. Next base: position 11,605 of record LUGF01028882.1, on the reverse strand, counting down.
ATCTTTACGACCGTTACGATTTACTATTAAATTCTGAATCGTTTTCGATAATTAAATATAAAAAATAAGTTATGGTAAGTATTCTAAGATGCTCGTTATTTTTTTAAATAACTCTATATAACTACAAAATTAATTGATAGTATTATTCAATAAACTTGTAGATTAACTGTTAGTAGTAGAATCTATGATGTGTGGTCACATTGTTTATGAAACATTATAATTTCTGCAATTTTTCCTGGTAAAGGTAGAAGGTGATATTTGCGTTTTAATAGTTCTGCACGATTCCACGATTACGTATTGGCCTAGTTAGTTATATGAAAATCAAAAAGTTGTGTGTTCACAGTACCTTTAAAGACGTGTGACTTATACAGGCTTCCTATTTACAAGGGTTTTAAATTTTATTTATTCATATTTATAGGTATTTGTAACCTCAGTAAATTATTTCCAGTATATGAAGTCGTACCAATGCGTCTGATCATATCATTGGTCAATGAATCAATGAATGAACCAATCAATGAACAAATGATATTTGTTTTAAATTTATCCAAGCAATATATGGAAAAACACTTCATCAACAATACTTACGTACAAAGATCTCTTTGTTAAATATTTCGCTAAGTTTAAACCTTGCCGCTAACTAACAACTTAATAAGCTCGACGACTTTAATGAACTCAAAATTCAGGGCATGTAATTTCACACAGCATTTCCTAACAAGCAGAGCTTTTTGCAACAATTTCACAAACCGCACATTTTCTCTAAAAGGTTGCTGTGTTTTATACGAAAAAAAGAACTTATTAAAATTTTGTTAAACTCATGCCCGTTTACAACAATGAAACGCTATCTACGTCCATCACGTAATTTAGCTAATAAGTAGAAAATAATAAAAGAATGTTATCTCGGTGCTGAAGATCTGGTTTGATGTGTGATGGTACTGCAACCAGAGCTGATTAGGTATCATATAAATAAAATAGCGTGTAATAGAATTTGTACATTTATTTTATTCTTCAATCAAGCATTTGAATAATTTCGACTTAGTAAATAATAAAATTTAAGCCAACAGTTCTTATCTTTATTGGATTTGTTTTATTGCTTCATATCTGACTATAAAGATAATACATGCCTTATTACCAACCCCGTTACATTATTTCATGTTTGCGAAATGTGTTGCCTCGTGAAAATTACAAGCTTAACGCCTTAAATCCCAGTAATTTACGTCTATACAAAAGAAACATATTAGTGTACGATCTTCTCATTTAAATACATAATCCATATCGACCACTACGGATTCCGTCAATAAAACATAAACATTTTTTAAAACAGTTGGGTCATTGCAAAGCAGATACCTATTTGATCTCGTAACGTAAATTCTGTTTTAACGAAATAGTTCATAATATCAACGTACAACGATCAATCATCAAATATGGTAATATTACATACATAAAATATATGGGCGTATGTCTCAAATAAACTCATTACTATATGTATTGAAGCTTAAAATAGCTATTTAATACTTATATCGTAGCTACCATATCAAATTTTATATACAAAAAACCTAACGATTGGGTCCTAGTAATTATGTGACGATAGTTGCGTATACTAATTAGTTGATGTTCTGAATTAAAAGAGCTGGTTGATGACGACTGACGCTCTTAGACATTCGCATAGTTGTAATTATGTCGCTCTTTTCCTTAAAACTCCTCCTCCTTCAACTAACAATCTGCACAAAATACGACAGAATAGCTGTCACTTTACGGCAGTATCATTTGTGAGAAAGGCAAAGTTTTATTGCAGAAAAAGTAATTCTCACAAGGTATGTATTCTTCAATGGATAATAAATAATATGTCCACGTAAAGCGATTGAAATCCTAGGCTACTTTGTTAATAATTGTGTATATGTATGTAGATATGTATCTAGGCAAGTATGTAGATATCGTGATTTGTGACATTTTGTTCTTTCTCAAGGCATTCTTAGAATCACTGACTAAATATGCGACATTTAAATTCTATGTTTCAAAGATATAACAATACTTACAAACTAACATGCTAATTGTCTCAACTTAAATAATTTATGAAGCCATCTGTAGCGTAGCACACAAACATGAGGCAGCTCAAATTGGAACTTCTCAGAAACTACACCTAAGTGGACTGAAAATGCTTCAACAAATTTGAATTACACAAGTAAGTTTCTCATGTTTACCACACACGTTAAGTTCAGCGTGATTTATGTTGCTTAAACATTTATTCACAATTTCAACGCTAACGATATTTTCTTTTGTTGTTACGGGAAAAATGCATTATTTTATGCACCGTTCCACTGGCCCTGGGTGAGACAGAAGGGTGTGTCGGGCTCGGCGCGAGGAGCCGCTACTTGACAGTGTTTGGACATTTAATTAAAGCCTAGATTTCTGAAGATTTCCGCCACGGACAGCTATCGGATCCAGAGATCACGCTCTCCATTTGGCCACTGCAGATATAATGAGTATCGTAGTGGCAGCGTCATCACGACCGATAATACGAAAGGCAGCTTTGTAGGCCAGAAAATGTCGACCACGTCTGCGAGAGCCGATGTCAATCTCTCTGCCAGCTAATTAGCTTTTTCTTGACTCTGAGAGCCAGATATCCTCAATAAGACGCGCTACAGTTGACATTTGACGAGTACGGAGCGGCCTGGTAATTATTTTTTTTTTACTAACATATGAAGCTTTTGCTCAGCCTATCAGAAATAAGGGAAAATTTTATGGTTGCCGTTGTCTATTCCCACGCAGGAGCAGCGCGGGCTGTAACAACCCGACGGAGTCTGTTTAAAATTAATTGAGGCCATTATAGAATGTGACAGAGCGGAGTTTTTGGCAGCGAGATTTTGCGGGTAATTCTATATTCGTAGTCATTACTGAGGATATTGCGGCTCGGACGGGCAGCGCTCGAGTTATGAACTTTGAGAGTTGAGCTGAAAATGTGGTTTATAGCGCTTTGTCTAAGAGATGAGTAATTGAATTCTATCACAGGTGCACGTTTACAATATGTAATCGTGCACCTGTGTGAGGTTAAAACGACTTGCTCAAGGCTCATATATCATTAATCTTTTGCATCTGTAGTAAAAAAAGCACAAATCCGATACTTTAAATTTAATTTTTTGCTATCAATATTGTCTGCCAGCCAGACACCATCTCTTAGGGGATAGGAAAGTCTTGAATCGGAATGAAGGCATTTACAAGGTGAACAGACTATCACAAAGTTTATATCGTTAGACTTATATATATCCAAGTCCTTGCATTTGACATTATTTTATCAAAATTACTCCGGCCCATGTCATGACAGTTAGTAAGTTGCTGGTGGCCGGGTGGAGGAGGAAAGAGGATAGTAAGACATCTCCATAACAATTATGGAGATGCATATGCCGATTGGCATGCTAATAAAATCTCCATAGCTAAATTAATGATAACAAGCTTTGGCATAGCCTCGTAATTATGTTAGTGAAAACGTAAATAAACCTTTCATTAAAATTTGGCACAGTGTTAATTTATGAGTAGATTTTGATGTAATCTCTGAGATTTTGTCTTAGACTAGGAAGGATCCTAGAATGGATGGAAAAATAAAGGGCAACGATCGCAATTTTATCTGTAAGTTCAAATTATTAAATTAGTATAATAGATCAAAGCAAAGACTTATTGCCAAAACTAAACGATCGCTCGATTAGTTAAGTTTGGAAGCTAAACATTGTTAGTGGCTATTATAAATTAAAAATACTTGAAAATTTCATCCCCAAGGATATGAAATTAGAGATGAAAGTGTGTGTACTATGCAAGCGAAATTTACGTGGATGTTACCCGTGATGTGGGGTTGATGTCAGATAGTTTTTAATAAAAGTGTAATTAGTGTAAATTGTAAACAACTTCGCAAAAGTATATCGATTGGGTAACGAGAAACCTTATTTTCCACCTCTTTATTTATAAAAGCCTTGCGACTAGAGTTAATGTGTTAGTTCAAGGTTTGATTGCGCTATAAATTGCACACACCGCCAGTTACAAAAATATTCCAGATACTGTGTGGAATTACTTCCACCTTGTTTTCTTCAGACATTTTGTCTCTGGTTCTGACTATATAATAGTTATTTTGTGTATTTTGCAGGTGCAATCTGCACAAAGTAAGTAAATATATGACCGTCATTGTTTTTTTTACCTTTTAAATAATCACTTATTTATCTATGCTTATCATCATAGTATTTTTCATTTTGTTACATTTACAATTTTTTTCTAAAGGAAGAACAACAGTTTCTACAGCACGGAGCAACAAGCTGGGAGTGTTGAAAGTTATATTAGTCGCCTTTGTAGGACAGCTGACAACTTTTCACTCGATGGTGAAGTACAATACATCGTTTCCAAGTTTCCAGTTAATATTGGTTTCACATTGTATAGAAGTCAGTAGTTACAAGCCAATCGTAAGAGTTAATATTTTGTTTTTCATCGAGGCTGTTTTTTAATTCACTGCTTTAAAGGAAGTACAGTTTTTCGAGCTTATGACGCACGTAATGAAATATAGATTTATATTTATAAGTCGGATGAATGGATTAAATGGGAAAATAAAGGGAAGCCCTGTCCAGAATAAGAGCCTAGCTAGCTATTGAATTAATGATGATGAATGGATGTCAGTTAATGAAAATATAACTGTACAAACAGATTTTCAGCAAACATAATATGGTTGAAAATTTTATACGCGAGATACTACTTCGCAAATATTCGTAGAGACTCAATGTATTTTCCTGAAAATTGAAAATATCCGTAAGCCGATCGCTTATGTACATTTTAATTTGGATTTTCAAACTTTCTAGTTTCAATATTGTATCGATATAGTATCGATCAAAGCAACTTCAATTACGTATTTTATTTATTTATATGCCCTGACTATTATAGTTGACCAGTATCAATGAACGGTATATGCCTCTTTCAGTGAACGCTAAGACGATTTCTCCCCTGCTACCCGCAATCCTTGACTTGCTAAAACATTTTAATTGTACTATTTTACTAAAAATAATTGAACAAATATTTTCGAAATGAAATTTTATGTAGAGATTTGTTCAGATAATAAATCTCTCGAACCACAATTAACTCCAATTTAGGTAGTTCGACGCTCCCAGATAAATATTATCTGTGCAATTATATGTAGAGTACGTTAGAGATATGTACGGAAGGAATGAATTCATGCTTCTACAGAAATAAAAGCGTTATAATTTTGTTGAAACTCACCAATAATTTTTTTAAAAGCTTCTTCGCTTTCGTATGCATTTAATGCTAGTCACTCTTTAAATAGATACCAAACTGCTATGCAGTTTGTTAAAAGAGTGATGTAGCATTTTTTTTGTCTACTGTATGAATTAATAAAAAAAAGTAGGTTAGTAGGTGGGTAGTAGGTATTTACGTTAAATACATACGACCTGTAATAGCTGTGGTAACAGGTTAAGTCTTAAGTAAACTGTTGAGAGCTCAGCGAAATGCCTCTTTAAAATACCTTTATTATTCTTGTCGGATGGTCCTCTTACAGGTAGCAGTGTAACTAAACACTACCATGTATCTGTTCATCGGACTAGAGAAGATTATTTTGTCTTTGGGTTTGGGGACACGATAGGGGGACAGACTCCCTTCTTTTCCCGCAGCTGATAAGAAGATGCACCGGATGTGTTTAAAATGCCTGTTAATAATAGTACAAAGAAGTTATTTATTAGTCGAAGTCATGGGAAAGTAAAAAAAGATTTAAATATCATCTTTTTTGGAGTATGTGCTTATAATACAGATTTAGATACAGTGTATTTTAGCAAATAAAAGTTTTATCTATTTATTTATTAGATTAGCCGCATATTTTTTATGGAGGCGTATCTCGCAAGTCTCATTCCTCTTCCCTTATAATAGACTTGTTTGCCCTGGTATTGAATATTAGAAGTATGTCATCTCTCTACAGTAGACCCGTAAAAACGTCGCATGATTTTTACACACAATTTAGCTACAAAGCAGCATGGCAATACCTCTTACGAAATTAACTCCGCTCTGTGGTTTTACGCAAATCACCTTATTCATCGAATATCGTCTTTTTTCTCGCTCTGCTTTTTCACTTCCAAAGGATAGCTTTGTCTTGGTCAGAGATCTACCCTCAACAGAGGCTGGATAAATAGGTATATATTATACATGTTCTCTCGAATGCCAAAAGATTACCTGGAAGATATTGCAACCTAAGCAATAAGGTCACCTTTTGTGTACATAATTTGAACTAAGCATACCTTATAAGATTGTCTGTATTTATATTTATGTACACAATAAAGAATCATTAATGAAATAATTCATTCATTCGCCCACTTATCCATTCATTCATTCATTAACTTACTCATTCATTAATTCATTCATTATATACTACATGCCGACCTTCGCGACCTCTAACATCTGAAGCTGGCTTCTCATTGCGCGTGCTACTACGCGCAGCGCCGCTCCACGCGCAAGGACGCGCCACGCGACACACCGCGCCACACAATGGAAACTGGCGCGGCGCGGCGCGTACCTTCTAGCTTCAAACCACTAAACCTCTTGGCAATGTTTTAGGGACATATCCGCGCCTTTGAAGTTACCGACTTTTAGCGGATAGGTCGCGCCGCGCCGCGCCTGCCCGCGCCTAGCTCTTCACACTGCGCGGGGCGCGTGCGAGCGCGGCGCGGCGCGGGCTAACACGCGCAGTGAGAAGCCAGCTTAAAGCGCATAATCGGTTCAAAGTTTAAAACATTTGCCCCAATTGTTTTAACGTTTGCAAGCTGTTCACAACATACCATTGAGTATTGAAGTAATTTATCCGCTACTGACGAGGTCTCCAGCTGAGAATGATCCGCGCGATTAAAGAAGCCATTTGGGTAAATCATTTTCTATGGCTCATTGTATAACGGTCAGGTTTGTTTTCGCATAGATTGAGTACGCCAAAAAGTCATCTCCTAGATCTAATACACATTGTACGTATAACTTTAGCGTTACTTGCCACATTAATATTCCAATTCTGAAAGAAATTAGACTCCAACTTCGTAAAATAAAACTTTACGCACACATGAGTGACGCGTGGTTTTTATCTTCACAATTTTAGGGCTTTGTAAACAAAAACACATCTGCACCAGACATATTTTTGTTACAAAAGAATGTTGTTATATATATTAAGAATAATAAAAAGTATAATTAATGGAATATGGTATGAAGGTTGAATTGTTTATAGTTTATTGTTAGTGCGTCTATTTCAAGACGTCTTTTGTACAGGAATCTAGAATTCTGAAGGCGGTTTCAGTTTGGACTGTGTTGTGGCTACTAAGGACCTTTCTTTAATACACGATGTTCTCAGTTGAATACACGTGCATTTGGTGAGTTTTTGAAAACTGATGTCTATAAACTTCAACGACTTATCTCTGCCTTCCATGTAAATGATCTGGCGTGAAGAAGTGGTATTTATGTAACTTCAAGGTGAGAAAATGTGACTTTATATACTTTCTGTATTGACCTGTTTGTGACCTTCTCGTGTTTTTATATCACGTGTATCATGTATTCAAGACTGGGGGCGCAGTGTCAACGTTTTTGCGTTTTCCAGAGGTAAAAGCTTTAACACCTACAAGAAGAGGGAGAAGAGAAGAAAATAAAAAACTAATTTTAGTTCCATCTAGAAATCGTGTCCAACATCCCATAACATAGGTCTCTCACTCCCTGCTGATAAAAACAAATAAACCACTGAAACAATTATTAATCCGAAAGTAACAATTGATGCAATTCGTATCTAAAGACAATAATGGAATGGATGAAATGTACACTATAACATCAAATATAATGCACATACATTATGTCATATTTTTACTATTAAATGTCTAACAAAGTAGGGTGGTAAGGGTGAGAGAAGGTGCTACACTTTGCCCTCGCTCTTTGTTCTGCTAATGTCCTTTTAAGTATCGAAGTCGTTTCAGTGCAATGTAATGTCGTCACAGATCATACGACACACTTAATATCAAATTTGTCATATATTACTACTATCAGAAGTGAATTTTGTCACTAACAATCAATTTTAAAATGTCCGAATAACCAAATGTTGTTCGGTATTTGTTTTTTTTTCTGAAAATAGGCTTAGGTACATATCCCTCAATAATATTTTTTATCACAAAAGAATAAATTTGGAAAAAGTAAGAAAAGAGAGAAAAAAATAAGTAAGATAAACAATAGACAACTGGGATCGAATCGTGGTCCTGTGGTTCCAAGCCTATAATCTGCATGCAAATCCACTTGTGCTGTTACAACCTTACCGCAGACAGCGAAATTTACTTTTATATTATAATAATATTGTATCAATTTTCATATATTGTATCAATACATAAAATTGAATAGGCTGGATGTAACCTATTAAATTTTATGAAATTAGTAGGATCCGTTTTCGAGATTCAGATTAGAACACATTTTCACCCCAGTTGAATTCACCCCCAATGAAGTAGTGAGAACCAATTGTTCATTTCTCTCTTAAACTAATATTATAAAATAGCTGTTCCTTGCGATTTCACACGCGTAAATTTCGATCTCGTGGAAAATTATCCTGTGGCATCCCGTAGGAACATTTTTTGGTATAAGAACTATCCTATGTAATTCATGTTACTCTCTATGTGTGTGCCAAATTTCCTGAAAATCGTTTATTATCAGTTTATTTGTTTGTTTGTTACTCCTTCACGCAACAACTGCTGTTCCGATTTTCATGAAATTTGGCACACACAGAAAAAAAATGTTCCTATGGGATACCATGTGATGATTTTTTATTTTCCATGGAATCGAAATTTACGCGGGTGAAATCGCAGGGCGCAGGTTTTACTTACATATTTCAATAGTGATATTAATTATTCTCTTTAAACAAACACGCTGCTTTCGAAAATTCTTATCGACTTCGGACAGTAATAACTATATTTGAGGCCTCTAGATCTATGAAGTAAGATTAATAAGCGGGATTTGAACGTACGATCCCAGGGGTAACGTCGTGCTTGCTACTTCTGAATACGATCCAGCATAAATACAATCCAGAAATGCTTAGTCCGTTCGTTCATTTGCATTTGGTTGAGGTACATTCTCATTCAACAGCAATACTCTGTGCGTTCCCCCGGGAGAGGCGCAGTAAAAAGCCCGGTCCACAAACCATAAATTGTATGTAGTAAAAATAAAATAATGCCGATATTTACACGTATATTTTTTCAAAACCAAAAATACAAATTGTATATAAATACTAGCTGCGTTCCGTGGTTTCACCGGTGTAACTTTCGATCTGCGCGGAAATATCGAGATGAAAAATAGATGTTGGCCGATTCTCAGACCTTCTCGATATGCACGCAAAATGCTGCAAATAGATTAATTGTCTGTGGTTAACACATCAAATGCCTCGTGGTGTAGTGACATGCACAACATATTATGATATGCACACAACATAATATAACAACGAATGCCTCAGTCAAAGAGCTTAAAATATAATACCCTTATTGGACACCTCTTATGTACTTATATACCTACTTACTACATCTGAATACATCGAGTTACAATCACTATAATGCCTTTATCGTTGTTAAGCGCATATTTGTGATTGCGCTTGTCAATAACCAATTTGCATGCATAATGAACGGTGCTAGAATCAGAGTTCATTATCAGCAATCGATTACCTACAGCAAAATGTATGCGGCCACACAGCAGGAAATCAAACCATTCAATCTGTACGTTTAATTCGGTGCGTTACATTTAAAGCATTTTTTAAATGAATTAGGACCGGATATCAAATCATGTAGTCTTTGAAATCCAATATCAAACAAATAGATCACATATTTCACGTCACAACAAACCCAAAAGAACATACGATACTCTACAAATATGACGAAAGAAAAGACGAAATGTAAACATCGTAGAAACAGCCTTGAACTAGATAACAGAACAAAGCGGAAAATGCATGTTTTGTCCGTATTCTATACTTAGTCCGAATTGTCACTTTGGACCTTTCATCTCAGTGGGTTTGGAACATGTCAGTCTCAGATTTATTTTAGCGTGTTTCTTGTGTATTGTTTTGTGTTAATGATTTTAAATTAGAACTAATGATGATAGTAATACATGATGCGAAAGAAATTTAGATAAAATTTTGCATAGATCTAGATAAGAATCTGGTATAACATAAAAACATATATGCTAATGATATCCCTAAAAAATGGTTCCCGCCTTTTTAAGTTGGTGAAGTCCTACTCCATATTAATGAATTATCAAGTCCTTGGCGCGTGTAGTAGGGATCGTCAATCAATGCGTTCCTTTCAGAACTTTAATAGACGGTCTAAGGCAATTGAATATTTATCATATTTTCTGACATAATATTATTTATTAATACAAGCTAGATTATATCCCATTTATTATCTCATCTAGCGTATTACCTCATAACAAAATATTCTCCTCATAAATAACTCATCCACCTACTTAGTGAATGTTGTTCAGTTTATGCGGCAGATTTTGTTTTCTTTCGTCTGGATGTCTGTAATTTGGAATAATGGACTTCATATAAACTAATAATGTCCTTCGCAGTATAGTATTATTTCAATTTTAATGAACACTTGCTTTGTTATTTTTTCGGGCTGTTGAAGCCAAGATACAGCTTCATCAGATTGCTCGCTGGGCCTAGAGACTAGTTCCAAGACAAATTACTGATAAAAAGTTTATATAAAGTCTTAACGCAACTGACTTAATTTTTGTTAACAAAGGAGGTTAACAAGTCACCTTATGACAAGTGGTGGTGATAACTGATGTTGCGAATGTGTGTGCTACACATCCATAACACCAGACATATGTAGTTATAATAATAATAATTAATGTGAGTTAATACAAACAATAATCTAAAATACAATAATATAAAGTCATAAACTCGCCGTAACCCCAAAATGGGAATAACGAATGTGAGGTCTGACAGCTCCAGGGAGATTATTTGCGGATTGTTCAAGGTATATCCGATTGAACTCTCCATATCGTACGGCATTGTTGGCGCGACGATCTTTTATTAATCATGAGATGCCACATCTTCCCCGAGGAGTTGGTTTGTTTTGTTAGACGTGCTTAGGAGTTACTAGTTCGATTTTTAAAATTCTTTAGGTTTTATAAAACCCATTTCCTATTGATGGTTATAGGTACAAAATCCTGCTATCACAATTTGAGACAGAGTAGCGTAGTCTGCGGCTTAGTAAAGTTAGTTTATTGCCAATAGACAAGCATTGTCGATGGATCTTGAAAAAATGTGGGATCAACTTACAAAAAATTCAAGCATTACACTACACCTTAACACAAGTTACACAACGATAGTAATTAATTATACTAGTAAACCCGACAAGATCTAAATTCGATCTAACTAAACCTTTATTGTGATTAAAAACTAAATATCATATGATATGTTTTGTCATCGTAACTAAGGTATACAATTTATGTAGAATTTTCAGCAAAAAACTTGATCAATAATTACGTGTGTCTTATATATCGATGTGTCAATTGCATGGTAGTATGTGTGTAAAGTTCTATTTATTCAAATAAAGTACTTTATTAACATTATTATTAA
>LUGF01028831.1:340614-355876 GCA_001625245.1 Calycopis cecrops | reverse complement strand
CAGTTTTTGATTTTTAGGCGAGAGTAGAGCATACCTACGCTCGCGCTTAAGGCATGCAAAAAATATTTCACAGAAGATTTGGAAAATATGTAACACAAGCTATAATATAATACCAGACAAATATTTATTATCTCGGTAAATCCTTCATTTCGCCATCTCAAGTGTAAATCACGTGTGTCGCCTGAAGCAGCAGTGAGGTACATTAATTCTATTAAAGCGTTTCGTTCCCATAAGTGGGCTTACATCACCCGACACGATTGTCTTGTCAACAATAATGTTCGTGAACCTACGCAAATGTGTGTGGAGAATGTGTAACGTGTGCATGTTTCTCTCACACTTTGAGGGTTTCATACCTACACCATAATATTATGAAACCCTGAAAGTGTACGGAAAACAGCGTACTACAGCAGTGGACGTCTTAACTTGACGATGATGATAAAGGTAAGTTGAGAGAGAGGACTCACCTTACTTAAAACTGACATAAGATCTCTCATTCATTGCTCATAGAATGCTTTGGTTAGATGTCGTTTAGTCTAACTTATGGTTCTCCACAATATTGATCGTGTCGGATAATAAGGAACGACTCTAAAGATTACCCTTTACACATTTTTATTCTATTCTTCAATTTGAATCGAATACGAAGTCTCCCGAGTAAATTGGGGTACCTTAAAATGAAAACTTTAGGTCATACGTAATTCGTATTTGAGATTTTGCTCCTACTTAGTGAGGATGTGGAGTATTTCAAATTTTTGTCCATAAAAAAGGATGTGTTACTTATTATATTCAGGTATTTTTATGTGTTGTAATCTGAATTATGTACTTGGATGATTACAACATATCAGAAAATTTTGTAGTGATACATAATCATATTATTATCTTGAAACTAGAAATATCTAAATCTATCCTAATAACATCATGTTTACATATGCGTAAAGCATTTGGTATAACACAAGAAAAATAATAACATGTTCTTAATACATAGATACAAGAGTATTAAAAGATTCAAAATTAGGAACTGTGAAGCAATTAGAAGTCTGGACGATGCCTACGAGGCATCGTCCAGACTTCTAATTGCAGACGATCAAAAAAGCGATGGTCACGATACATCCGACTACCGATCTGTTAACCCCCTTGTTTTCAAAAAATATTTATAGACTGAGCAGAGTAAAGAATTCCTTTAGGGGTCAATGTATACGCCTCTACAATAAAATCCCAGAAAGCAACAAATTTAGAAAAGTAGTTAAGGAAGGCTTGTGTGGTAAGGGATATTACAAAGTAATAGATTTTATGACAGATACCACACCTTGGGAATAGTACCCTCTTCCCAGGCTACTTCTATACAAAAATAAATGTAAATTATATATTTTTTAATGTATATAAATAAAAAATATATATTGAAGAAATGAATGAGGCCCGCTGAGTTTGTTTCGCCGGTTCTTCTCAGGACAGGGCTAGGGTTGAACCGGTGGTAGATGGAAATTTTTGACGTTCAAAAGCAATTTTTCAAATTCTATTTTGAATAAAAATATTTTGATTTTGATTTTGATTTTGATTGAATCCATCATTAACTGTCAGCTTCTGTGAAACTTAGAATATCACAAAATAATTTATTTACTTACTAATCTAATCTACAATAGAAATCAAAGGGAAGGCGGTTTTTAGTCTGCATATAGCTACGGCTTTTGATCGAGTCTGTCACAGAGCGCTCTTTTCAAATCTATCTTCATACTGACTTTCCGGGAAATCATGCGATTGGATCACCAGGTTTTTGACAGATTTCAGAATCAAAGTCCTGGTCGAAGGTTCAATTTTGTAGTTCCCAAGGCTGTGCTCTTTCTCCTACGTATTTTCTTCTTTGCATAACTATATATGCTACAAATTAGCAACCTTCATTGTTATGCAGTTGACAGCACTGGAGATAGTTTATATACTGTCCTAGCCAATGTTTTCCGGGAACAAGTCACCGAGTAACTGAGTATACTCGTGTCTGAAGTCGAGGCTTTGTTTTCCAAAGTCTCGGACCGGAGCCAAGTAAATTTAGTCCACTTTAACCCCCAAAAGACACAAGTTCCGCATTTACCGCAAAAATTTCACTTCGCTTCGTGGTGTCTCCTTACTTTCTAAACACTTCCCATAAAGCCTCAGCTAGTATCGTAATACTTGGTATTGATGTATCAAGTAAGGTTTAGTTTCGCGGTCACTTGTAAATGAAGGCTTAACTTACTTCAAAGAAGTTCGGTGTACAAAATACGATAACTATAAATATATATTATACAGGCAAACCTTGATCATCTAAATAAGGACCGAAAAATTAGAAAAAAAATCACAAACTACTAAACCTTAAAGGTACTTAAAGGTGGACCTAACTAGGTAGTAAGAAACTTTGGCCGCATGATCCGCCGAGAATCCTGCACGGGAGTTATATATAGCCTCTGAGGACCTCTGAGGGGAGAACAAAAACGTCTATGTTTATATCAAAACCATCCATGTTTTTCGGATTTTATTTTCAGCAATCTAAACTTGTGCTGGTATTCAAAGAGCTAAGCGGCCAAGGGTTCAGTTCCACATCGTAACTTCAATAATAAAACAAAACTCATCTTCACTACTTCAGAAGAAATTGGTGGTAAAATTGATTGAAATGCACGATCTACATTAGAAAGTACTAATGTACAATGACGCAAACAAGATTCCGAGGGTTCGAACGGTGTGTTTTGAAAACAGTACACAGGGGTCCGTTTACATCTAATTACAGGCTTTGTGGGGAAATTGGTTTGTAGTCGCGTGCCGGTGAGTGCGAGCTCCGTGCACATACGAGCGCCGCCTACGCGCATTATAATTAGCGGTGTTCGCAGGTTATCCTGATTTATCAAAGACAATTCAAGTGAAATTGTCATTTTTATATTTTAAGGGCATAGCAGTCGGAGTATACTGAAGACTATCAACGTCGATAGAGATCCGCATGGATTAGAACAAGACGCAATATGCAGATGTGTTGCTCTCCTTTCCTCTAAATAGGCTGCCGTTAATTCACACACCGCATAAAACGCGGCCGCATAGTGGAGATTATACGGTGATATTGTGTTAGTGCGAGGTGTGGCGGTCAAATTTGATAGAAAAAGAATATTTTCTAGAAGGCAGTGAAGTAACGAGCTGGATTGCAAGCTTGTCAGTCCACTGCCTGTTAGAAAATATTCTGCTATGCTTACAGGTATCTTGGCTTCTATTCATGTTTTGGGTAACCTGTTATTATAACTTCTAAGTAAGTAAGAGTCAGAGTCAGTCAGAGTATAAAGGCTATTAAATAACCAGACCTTATTACCAATTGATAAATTCCTTTATTTGTCCATAGATCTAGGATTGGAAAAAATCTAAATTACCTTTCAAGACTAAATTACTTAAAAAATTACCTTAAGTATCAAGAAAGATATTTGACATCTTTGACTAGATACTATTCCAGATTGTCACATATAATTCTGGTAGTTCATTAGTTCTAATAGCTCATATTCAACCAAGGATGTGGAACTCGTAACCGATTAGAGAAAGGTCGGAACAAACGTGGATTCCTCTCTAGAATCGAAGAATAAGTGTGCTGAAGTGATAATGAGCTAGGTATGATCATACAAGAACAGATGACAGATGGATTCTTATTAATATGTAAATAATATATAATTACTCGCAAGTAACTGAAAAACAAATTTTAAACAATTACAAACTTTCGACATTTAGTTATCCCGTCTATCTCTTCGCCTCATCAGATTAACAAACTTTTCCAGATTAGCGTTTAACAAGATAGATAATAACTTCACAAATATTGAACATCGTTAAGATAGAAGAAAGTTTTTGTCTACGATCTATTGAAATTAAGGGTGAAAATAAAATAAAGATGGAACGTAATTTGAAAATCCTGAATCGATGGCACTATATAAAGTAAGCAGAAAAAATGAACAGCTATGTTACCAAAGTAAGTTAGTTAATCGTCATATCAGCAGCTAAAAAAATGAACAGCTATGTTACCAAAGTAAGTTAGTTAATCGTCATATCAGCAGCTCAAATTAGGCTATAATGTGTAAAAAGAAATCATAAAGCTCGAGTATTACCAAAGTAAAGTCACTTTAAAATAAACAAAGCACAAGCTAGTCTGAAACCATACTTACTCAGCACACAAATACACGTAATCCCGCTCAAAGCAGTAGAACATAATATATTATTGGGAGACGTGACGGCGAACTGCAACTTTGAATACGAAACAGTTATTTTCCATACATTTATCAGCGTATAGTGAGTTGGGAAGTTCCGGAGTTGGAAACTATACACTTCCTCATTTATAACTTTTCAGCGCCCGCAAAGTTGCCGAGAATCGAAATTTGAAATCGTTTAATCGGGAGCGCGATCTTAGCGATTATCGACTGTAGGTGAAGCTTAAGAAGTGTAATTAAATTATTTGTGGAAATACTTTTTATAGCGGCGAGTACCGATGCCGACTAGCGGGTGCAGTAACATAGCTCGGGTAAATTGAGTATGTTACACCAGAGGTCGCGGTTTCGAATTCGGTGTTTCATAAAGGCACCAGTAGGGGTTTAGTGTTTAGTCGGTGTTGGAGTAAGTGTCGCGTGCGATACATATATACTTATCTAGGAGACCTGTTGGCCCCTATACCTGTCTAGGGACCATCTGGGATACTAGTGAATAATACGTAAATAAATTTCTATGGGTGAACAAAAAGGTTCGTACCTTTTATAATTTCGTATAATTGTGCCGCACTTTTTTAAGAAACTTTTTAAGCAGATTATTAAAAATTGTAATATTTTTTCTTGTTAACTCTTAGGCTGTCTCTACATCTGACAGCAGGATATAAAACTAATTCAGTTGACGCCATAAAGGGACACCCCTGAAGTTAAGAACTTGGCAACTTAAAGAAAAGAGAAAAGATTAAATACAACATTATTATGGAGCGACATCGGAATTTTTTTACATAAAATGTCACAAGTCAATCAACGCTTTGTAAGAGCTTAGTAAAAGTCTCTTAAAAGGCCAAACGAGTTTCATGGATAAACGTAAAAAACAAAATTTCGTCAAACGAAGTTTCAAACTCAATTGAAAAAAAAGCCTACTGTTGGTGGGTTTTACATTTTTACTTCGTGTGTATTTCAGATACAAGATTCTTGGGGGATCTAAATATATTACACTACATTGCGTCGTCATTAATAACACACACAAATTGAGACCTTGAAATTTAAATGTTTACATTTAAAATAAACAACATAATTTATCCATTTCATACGTAAGTATTTAGTTTGATTTTCCAAATTGTAAAAATTTATATACCTACCAATTACTACACTCATAAACGTACAGCTAACACGATATAATACTAATTAAGAGCTAATAAAATTTTGTCATTTATTGTCTTTTGCCATTGTTACTTATTATGTGTCCTGTTGCTGACAGATCCGGGACACTTCAATATAGGCGGGCGACAGCACCTGCGGGGTTTTAGTGAATATTCGACTTAGCCGCTAGTCCCACACATCCATCGAATCTCACCCAAGACTTCACCGATAATTATCTACTTAGTTAACTTAATCGATAACGAACGACTAGTCTATACTCGAAGCAAGTTTTTTTGTATTACGTGCATCTAAATTCCTCTACAAAGGTTTGACATAATGTTCCTAATGCTTTAATGTTTAAAGGAATGAAGTAATATGAGTAGGTACAAAGAAAAGCCGAAAAACCTCAGGACAGCAATGATATGACATAATGCGAGTTAGAGATGAGTATCTTATGACAGGATTATCGCTGTATCATATTTATACATAAAAACTTAGACTTCTATGTCATACGCGGGGTGCGTATGACATAGAAGTCTAAGTTTTTATTGTTATTACCATATTAACCTTATTATCACAGCTGATTTTGAGATTAAACACGTGTTCAAAGTATAAGAATATCTTCTTTTTTCTTCATATATTTAAAAATAAATACAAGAACTAGTAAGCTGTTAAAAGACACATTACCGCGTAATACCGAACTTTTTCCCATGAATATTTTGTACATATTTCTGAAAGGCGCTGAAAGTCACATGATATATTGAAGGAACTTAATACGTATTTCACGTTACACTGGAGATCGCGAACTGGAGATAGGCTGGTACTTTCACTGTTAAGCATCACACAGCTATACTGGGTTATTTTTTGGTCACTGATCAAATTTTCAGATTTGGTTCAGAATCGATAATACATTCGATTTATGAAATAAAACAAATAAGAAAAATAATATAAAAAATATTTTTATCCCGTACGAAAATAAATACCGTGTGGGTAACATAAGCGACCATTGCCGGAGTGGCGGCGGCCACACGCAGTGGATACGAAATACAATCAGCTGTCGAGGTCAATACACTCTTTGGGTGCTAATGTGCGTAGGTATATTTACGGACCGTTTCAAATCGATGTTTATGTAACAAAATATTACAAATAAGACGATTAAATTAAAACATACCCTTGAAATGATGTTTATTTCCTTATTTTTAAATATGGCCGGTGACCAAAAACTAACCCTGTATATTTGGGATTACATTACATACAGTAGGTTCACAATTATAGTTTTACGACATCATGGATTAACATTAACAGGCTAACTACTAAAGGACATAATAGCTATGTTTCACTGCAGCAGAATCAAACTTGCGAGGCGTAAATAAAGCGTTAAACACCTAAGGCGAAGGCTGTGCAGCTTAGGACAATCCGGTTGAATCGTGGCAACACATTGGCACATTTTGCTCATCTTCAGGATGTGCCGAAGTCTTTCGCCACCACATTGATGCCTGTAGGGCTCTTAGGTCCCTCAGATGAAGATACCACTCGTCACTGGCTCACTACTAAGACTACAAAATGGAGCGCAGACGCTCGTCCAACTCGTTCCGCATCCGCCACAAGACCAGCATATGATATGTAACTAGACTTGCCAACGATCCCGCTATACGCGGGATGTCCCGCATCTGAGACCTTTATCAATAAGTCCCGCTCAGAGTTTGTGCGGAACGCTAAATGTCCCGCTTTTCTGAATTACCTACAAATCCTGCGGGTATTTACATACATAGACCGTGCATACGACCACGATTGCTGTGGCCGGTCGAGTGTTATATAGGCCCCGTAAATGTCAAGAAAAATACTCATTTTAAAAATAATTCATAATGTTCTTACTAAAGTGTAATTATTCTAGCAATTATTCAGATTTTCAAAGATATTTTTTTATTGTATCCTAAACATATAGTTGGATCCCGCTTTTTTAACCTCTGTCCCGTGTTTGAAATCGTTATTTCCCACAAATTCTTACTTTAAAGTTGGCAAGCCTGCATGTAACCCCTTCCAGTGTGCTAGGTGCTACAATGTACACTATCTACTGCATAGATAGATTCGCTAACTGTCTTATACCCTTTATGTGATAGTATGTATGAAAGCAGTGTTAGTATCTAGAACTCATTATTCAACAATAATAATTTACCGCCAATCCACTCCCTACAATAACAATATTTGTATCCAGCTAGTTTACCCATAAAGCAGTAGAAATATGTTGCTCCAGAAATATTTTTATAAGTGTAAAGTCCCTGGCGACATCAAGTGCATGACTCAAACAAATATAAACACTATTAAAAGAAGTCAATTTCAAATAAATAAGTGTACATGCATATAGCACATGTTTAAACCTTAGTGATTTTATGATGCTGTTATGTATTTATAAAATTTAATTTTCTATCTTTTGTGTTGCTTTATAGATTTAAAAAAAAAATGTTTTTTGTCATCGAGCAATGATTGAGTGTTTTCTACTCTAAACTCCATGTAAAGTTGCAGTCAGAAACTAAACAACAAACAACCAATAAAATAACAAATAAGTGAACACCAACTCCAAAAATGAATCTATTGTGTAAAACATTCCGATGGTGTCTATTGTCAAAAAGATGGAAACATAAACAAAATGGCAAACAAAAAGTAAGTACGCGAAAATACAGGATCCGCCAGCGTTACCTGACATATTTGACTTGCGCAGTAACAAGTCACAACATGTCGTAGATTGTTGATTAGAGTGTCACTGTGTTCAGTATAAATGAAGGTTTAGTTACAATGGAGACCTGGACCTCGCAGCATCGAGCTTTTGTCGTGGAGACGTTTTTTAAAAATGGTGATTCTGTGACTTACTCAAAGAAAGTTTCGTACTCACTTTCGCATCAGCCCCGTGGGAAAGTTCCTACTCGCAATACCATTCTGAATTGGATTCAGAATTTTCGTGAGATAGTTCTGCTTTAAAAAAGAAGCCAGGAGGTAGTACAAGAAGTGTTAGAACACCTGGAAACGTTGAGGCAGTACGTCTTACAATACAGAAAAGTCCACGCTGATCTGCAAAACAACACTCTCAGGCTCTTGGGTTGTCAAACACCTCTGTTCGACGTATTCTACACGATCTACGCTTTCATCCCTATAAAATTGCTGTTGTACAGATGCTCAAACCGCAGGATATCATGCGAAGGATTCTTTTCTCGAACAAGGTGAGGGAGATTTTGGACGAAGACCCAGGCATCATGCTCCTTATGTCCGATGTAGCTCATTTTCATCTGAATGGGGCAGTAAACAAACAAAACTGCCGGTATTGGGCACAGAATAATCCTAAAGAGCTGCACCAACAACCGTTGCACTCTGATAAGGTTACAGTGTGGGCTGCAGTGGCGAAATTTGGTATAATAGGCCCCTATTTTTTTGAAGAAGCTGGAAGAGCAGTCACTGTAAACTCTGAGCGCTATCAGACTATGTTGCGTGAATATCTCGTCCCGGAATTGCGTCGCCGCCGCCTGAGTCGTTGTCAGATTTACTTTCAACAAGATGGAGCGACTTGTCACACTTCCAATGATTCCATCGCCGAAGTAAGAAGGTTATTTCCCGGAAAAGTCATATCAAAGAGAGGAGACATAGACTGGCCTCCCTGCTCGCCCGATCTCACCCCATGCGACTATTTTCTATGGGGATACCTCAAGAACAAGGTGTACGTCCATAAGCCAAGCACTCTGGTTGAGTTGAAAGATAAGATTAGACAAGAAATTCCTTATATACCCCGAAACATGCTGGAGAAGGTGATGACAAATTTTGCACACAGAGTAAATGAATGTATCGAAAACGACGGTCGGCATTTGACTAACGTTGTTTTCCATAAGTGAAACATAATACCAACAAAACATTAAACATTGTAAACCTTACTCTATTGTCTTCATATCAAAATACATATTATTATCATACCTCAGAAATAGCATGTGTACCATCATTTCTAAATCCATCAGGTAACGCTGGCGGACCCTGTATAAAAAAACATACAGTGAGGTCAGGCATTTAGGGAGGTGGAATCAATTGTTTTTTTAGCGGGACATAAATTAAATAAAAGCGCTATATAAAAGCCAGAAGAGTTGTGAAATATCGTTGTTTATTTTTTAATGGTTTACACTCAAGCCACACCATAACTCATATATTATAATTATATAGGTTATTTCGTTCAAGAGATCTAATAAGTTTTTGAAATATAATATCATAAATTTAGAGGTAAATTGTTATTTATGCAATGGAAATTATTTATTTAACTAACTTTACATTGTAAACTAGCTCTACTCTGCACGCGTTGCTACGCCACCAACAGATAAATCAGCATGAACTACTACAGCAATAATTATATAAAATTCATTGGAACAACAGTAGCGCCATCTGTCGAGTGGTTGTACCAACTCAGAAACCTTCGCGGGCGTATGCAGAACAACTTTAATAAATATCATCTATCATTTTCAATTCTAGCAAGAACATACAGACAAACATTTGTTTTTTTATACATAGAAAATACATTATTGTCTGTGAAACAATAGAACATTACACATACAAATTATGGTATTTCAACTAAATTTGTCAAGCCGTTTAGTAGTTGAAATACCAGCAGCAGCACCACCAACGGGATTTAATTTAATTTTTTTATCATCCAGGACACCACCAAAATACCCATATAAAATTTCAACCTAATCGGTTCAGCCGTTTAGAAGTTTACCCGTTTTCGCATGAGAATGAAGCATTTTTCCGCGGTGTTAATCTGTAATAATGTAAGATTTAAATAGTGAAAGAGTATTAAATGTCGGTCCAGTAGCTTCGGAGTCAATTCATTATAATATACAAACACAGACGCACACACGCACACACGCACACCCGCACGCGCGCACGCACGCACGCACGCATGCACGCACGCACACACACACACACACACACATACACACACGCACAAACAAATCATTCCTCTTCATAATATGTATTAGTTTATATTTACACACTATGTAAGTCTTTATTATTTCATCTACGTTAATATGTGCGTAAAGTGCTAGTTTACACCATTTCGGGATGTGTGTTGTAATATTGTGTAATAATAAGCCATTTAACTCATACTACAGCGGGAGTCAAATGAGGAGTTATCGCGTTATATATAAAAAAAAAAAACTGCATCGTAAAACTACCAGAACCACACCATTATTGTTTTGGCGTATGCATCAAATGCGTGAACAGTAGCCAGTCGGGTGTAACTATACGGGGTCATGTCGATTACGTAATTGTCGATTATGAAAATATTTCCAAAGCAGAGGTGTAAAAATAATATTGCTAATAAATAGAAATGAAACATAATACATAATATCACATATTTCCGTAGTATGCACAAAAGGAAAATAGTAGTATTTTTTAATTATTTTATAATTTAGCAAGTACCGGCGCAATTTTTACAGAAAATAACTAATATTATAATTAAAATTATTAATTGAATCATTACAGATTCGTGATCAATTGAAAAATATTATAAAGGATATCAATTGCTGTAAGAGTTATAAGAGACATATTTTGATAAATAAACATAAGTTTAGCTAAAAATATCTTCATAAAAAGTTCTTGCGTGAATAAATGCCATCTACGGAACGAAAAAAACATTTCACAAAAGATACAAAAAATATATAATACAAGCTATAATATAGGTAGTACCAGACAAAGATTTATTATCTCGGTAAATCCTTCATTTCGCTTTCTTAAGTGTAAATCACGTGTGTCGCCTGAAGCAGCTGTGAGGTACATTAATTCTACTAAAGCAGTTCGTTCCTATAAGTGGTTTTACATTACCCGACACGATTGTCTTGTTAACACTTATGTTTGTGGACCTGAGCTGCGTGTATACAAATGTGAGCGAGAGAGAATGTTATAATGTACAGCATATTAAAGTACGATAGAACCAAAGTATTAAAAGCAGTGGACGTCTAGACCTGATGGTGGTGATGATGATTAGGTGAGGTGATAGCGAGGGCTCTCCTTACTGCCGACTCTCGTACGACAGCGGACTGTATCGTTACTGTCACATTCAAATTAATTCTAACGACAATATTTTATTATTGTGTCGTTTATTATTTAATATAAGTATTATAAAAGTAATTCAATAACTTTTGTTTTAATTCACCTTGTTAACCAAGCTCAGTAAGAGTTATAGAAACGCTTGTAACTTCATGTTCATGATTTCACTTCTTATACAAATATAATCAAATAGCTATTTAATCATACTATATTATTTAATGTAACTGTTCACGCCAGAAGCGCGGCGTAAGATACTGTAGCCAATGTGTTTAATTAATATTTTTTAAATATCAATTTCTGAAATATATTATAATTTCTGGTGTCTATAGGTCATACTCATTCAATGCAAGGTATGTATAAGTGTATAATCTATGGTATGTACCGAATGACAGACCGAGTAATAAGCTAGGACATGTGGTTTGGATAGATGCCGTCAGGTCTGACTTACGGTTCTCCGACTTATTTATCGTGTCGATTGATAAAGGAGGACTCCAAAGATTACTACTTACAGATTTTAACTTCTACTTCGAATTGAATTAAATACGAAGTCTCTCGAGTAAAATAGGTAAATCTAGGAATAAAATAATTACGGCACATGTCATTCGTATGCGACGTTTATAGTACAGTCAATCTGTAATAAAAAAAATATGAAATGGGGAACAAATTACACGAGCAAATTTGACTTGATATATCGTTAGAGGGGCATGTAAATAGCAGAATGTTGGATTGGCGAAGTCTCATCTGTTGCTGATTTTGAGAAAATCCAAAAAAAAATTTTGAATTGCGTGTTTCTTCGAATCTATGAGTTTTAGGGAAAAATTTATTTGAAAAAAAATGTAGAGGACATTGTGAACTACATTTTATGTCATTGAAGTGACTTCGTAAGACTTGAAATACAAAAAGTAGGTGGCGCTGATGCGTCTAAAAATTTTTCCTAAAGACCGTGTGAATAAATGACCCCGTCATTTATTTACGAACATTTCACATCCTTCTAACTTTGCAAAATGTTAAAATTTATTAATTTATTTATTCAATTATTCAACTATTCGTTACAATAACATCAATATCAAAACAGTTAATTCACAGTATTGATCTAACGCTGTCATTTCTATGTCGGCAAGCTATAGCTTAAAAACGGTAAGTTGTAGAATTTTTTTTTAAACAAAAGTTGTTGCAAATTTGGAAAGGAACAACTTTCTTATTTACCATTATAAATAAAAAAACATTTTCTTAGCGAAAACGATGAAAAACGAATTTTTAGACGCATCAGCGCCACCTACTTTTTGTATTTCAAATCTTACGAAGTCACTTCAATGACATAAAATGTAGTTTACAATGTTCTCTACATTTTGTTTCAAATAAACTTTTCCCTAAAACTCATAGATTCGAAGAAAAACGCAATTCAAAATTTTTTTTTTGGTTTTCTCAAAATCAGCAACAGATGAGACTTCGCCAATCTACCATTCTGCTATTTACATGCCCCTCTAACGATATATCAAGTCAAATTTGCTCGTGTAATTTGTTCCTGATTTAATTACAGATTGACTGTACTATTAGTTCCAATCAGGAATTAGTTAATGTGCAGGGAAATATAGTTAAAACATACGAATTAAAATGTTTATAAGATTGTTTTATGTCCAAATAGTTTTATTACATATGCTGCTAATAGTTTATTTAAAATACCTTTTGCTTCAAAATTACGAACAGTTAATCTGTTATTCAACCCGGCGTTAAGTTTTTTATATAGAAATTAAACTTACATTTTATTGTAGTTTAGCAGATTCTAGCTCAAATTTGAACCATTAATGTTTTTGATTGCAGCAGTGAGCAAACCTAGGCGGCAATACGAAAAGTTTCACATATACAAGTTCTATGATATAAATAAGCTCCATTCGAAAGATATTATAGTAAAAGCTGATTCCACAAAGTGATAGTGCGCGGGAGGTAACTACCGAGTGGAGCGCACGACTCTGGATTTTATACAAATAATGAATGTCAGTATTGAAGACAGCAGTAAACCGGGTCACTGCCGCCAGCGTCTTCCATTCTAGTCGCCGCACCGGGTACAAATGAAAAACTTATGCCTCTGGCCCGGCATGTCTTTTATTTACATTTACCGGGGTATCATAGGCATCTAACTTATGTACCTTCGTAAATGTCTTTCATTTATAGATACGCAGTTTATCTTATTATTAAGTCCCGTTCACACTTTGATTAATGCGAGTGCAGGTGTTTAGTGATTGGTAGGAAACACTTGTGGACAACAACTGATTACTGCAAGTGAAAGTTAACAGTATTAGATATAATTTGCACTAATCGCTTCCACTATTCACTTGCAGTTTTTACTAAACACATGCACAAATCAAAGTGTGAACCATCCTTTACAAGTGATTGAAACACGCAGCAAAACCTAGCAAGTACCTATTATTTTCTCTATCACAATACACCAGGCTCATTCTAAACCGCTTCTAACAACGTCGTCACGTCGCAGTCCCATTTCCTCTCACCAACACCGCGCCCATACTATGTGATTTCAATAGATAAATAGCTTTCCAATATTTTTAGCGATTTTCGTCACGAACTCGGGCATTTATTTCATGGCCGCGCTAAACTAATGTTAGGGACGTGAACTTTTATCTATTCTTTTTACTCCATCATTTTCCGACAGTTAGATGGCACGAACTCTCATGAACTGGATATATATTTTAATAAATATCTAATAGTTAAAATGTGCAGCGGAAGTTAAACATTCACAATTTTGTCCCTTTTCACGTAATCAGTCCCACAAAGGAACCAAGAATGGAGAGAAAAGATGAAAATAGGTTACACATAAATTATATACTTATAAATTAATTAATAAATTATAAATATATTTTTGCCATGCCATCTGGATATACATTTAAACTCACGCAAATGTAGGTACTAATAACCCACCGACATTCCCTTAGCAGATGATAAAACTAATTAGGTTCTTTCGACGACTGGCTGGCGCAGTTGATAACACAGTCGGGTAAGTAGAACATGTAGCGCCAGTGGTCGCGGGATCGTATCCCGCCTAGGTATATGTGTTATATGTCATAGATAGCTAAGTATTATATATATTTCTAAAATAAAAAAAATAAATATATATAAAATTTCTTCACTTAAAAAAGCACCGTTGTCTAGTACCCGTAACACAAGTCCTTCCAGTATTTAGCACTGATATTATCATTCTTGTAAATAAAAATAAAATAAAAAATTCTTTATTTTGTACCAAGGTAACAATAAAAAAGTCATCTTAATGCTAGTGAGATGCACAAAAATGGCGGTCTTACTGCTGATAGCGGTCTCTTCCAGACAACCAGGTAGCTAAAGCGAGATACATCTAATAACCAGGTAGTAATTGGCACAACAAAGTAATTTTACTTATATATTAAGATAGTTTACAGTACGTATTAAATTTTATTACTAATAAAATATATACATACATATACATACATGCAATATAATAATAGATACCTATACATATACATACATACATAATTATATTGAATATAAATAATAAGAGACGATTGAAAGAGATAAGATATAAAACAGTATGGAAAAACATTAGAAAGGATGTGTTAGAATAGAGATATTAAAAGGTAGATACAGCAAGGTAGTGATCTTTAAGGCGTTTCTTAAAAATCGCTATGGTTTGCGATTTCTGAACTGTTTCAGGTAAAGCATTCCATAGTTGTATGGCTGACACTGTAAAAGAGTACTCATAGAAAGAAGTTCTATGAGCAGGGAAAGCAAGAGTTAACTTTTTTGAGGAACGAAGGGTTAAGGTATAATCACCAAAATAGGAAAATTTTTCTTTTAGGTATGAGGGAGTA
>LUGF01028831.1:326213-340340 GCA_001625245.1 Calycopis cecrops | reverse complement strand
AAAGGTAGATACAGCAAGGTAGTGATCTTTAAGGCGTTTCTTAAAAATCGCTATGGTTTGCGATTTCTGAACTGTTTCAGGTAAAGCATTCCATAGTTGTATGGCTGACACTGTAAAAGAGTACTCATAGAAAGAAGTTCTATGAGCAGGGAAAGCAAGAGTTAACTTTTTTGAGGAACGAAGGGTTGAGGTATAATCACCAAGATAGGAAAATTTTTCTTTTAGGTATGACAGAGTAAGCGGATTAAAAAGGATGTCAAAGTCTTGTAAATAATCAACTATGAATAATTACTATACAAGTGTTTTAATCTTTTCCATATTCCACATAAAATACGTATCGACATGACGTTTACTTATTTCATCAATTGAACGGATAAACTGACTCCATAAAAGTGTTAAAGTGATATTGCTAAAGTTGGAGTTTAATGTTGTATGTTCTCGAAGAATTGCCTGTGTGTCCGACCCTATTACTTTGTATTGTTTTCATTCCATGAATCGAATTTTGTCGTTTTATTTATAGATGTAACCATTGAGTCATCAGTGATGTACTTGGAACATTGTTCGTTGCAATGTGAAATAAGCCATTTAGCAGTTTAATGTAAGTAGCAGTTGGCGCTCGGGAGAGTGGGATCAGGAAGAGAAATGCATCTACATAAATATTAGGGATGTTAATAGGCGTCAAAAATCCATTGTTATAAAAATGTAATGAGTATTTTTCGGAAACATTTCATTTTTATACTTTGAAATGTAATCCCCATTCTTGTCTTTGACAAAATGTCGTTAGTGCTTACGATAAAAACAACACAAATAATCTTTTTGTAGCGACGTTATTTCCCAGAATGTGGAAAATCCTTTATCACATTAAATAAGGTTCGTTCCGCTGTCAAATTAGAAACGTCTTTAACTCAATGGTATGGGGTAAACCCCATAGAATGGACGCTTTACCGTTCACAACAAATTTGTAAAAAGTGCTACCGTGCATAGATAAATTCTTTCTATATATCTCTATGCTACCGTGTTTGTTTAAAGAAAAGAAAATAGTTGTCATATACATGTAGATGCTTTGAAACTACTTTATTACGGTCTGATTCACAAGCATATTTTTAGTAACTGATAAAGCATGATAATGATGATAATAAACGAAAACCAAAAACAATCCACGAACAGATGAAAGCTATTCTAATAATATAAAACTGTTATGCATTCGTAATATTATGCAAATGAATTTGTGCATGACCAAAACCTTCGGTGTAACACTAGCTTCATTGAATGTCACATTACCATTTAAAACATTGTTAATATTTACATTGAATTAAATCCTTTAAAATACTGTGGATGTCGGTCTGAAACTACATTTACCTGGTAACCTAAATGTCCTAAGATAATTGAAATTATGCAAAGATTATTTCAGCTCAGTACGTTATTTACTCAGGTCTAAAATTTTGAAAGAGGAAGAATATACGCCCGCATATCTATTTATAGCTTAATATGGTTTCGCTACAGTTTATAATTCCAACAATTTTTTCGTACGATTAGTATAATGAAATCAAAATGTATTTCATGTAAATGGGATCATTTAACATCATTTATGTACAGAAAGTTTGTCAAGGTTTACTGCAATGCAGCCGATTCTTCATGAACGATGCAGTGTACGAGTATATTATCTTTTTTACTAAACTTACTGTATTTACATTGAGTACATATTATGTGCAAACGCTGCTATGAAAGTTGGCGCTACATGTGGTATCGGTAACAATATCGCAGGTTCAATGAATTTATCGCATATCAAAAACTGTCCAACGCATCTAAAAAGTATTCACTACAAAAATCATATTAAACAATCACTAACTTGCCATCACCGTCATTAAATGAGCTCCTCTTTGAGAAACAAGCGATCTATTAATGCTGATGTTAATTTAAGTAAACTCTGCTCGCAATTCCCACGTGGAGCTAATGGATTTGATCGACCCATCAAATATCGATTAGTAGGTACAGATTCAGTGGACGATAATAATACTGTTATTCGTCATATACGTCTGCCATAAAGACGGTTTTACCGGTAACTTGTCGGTTAAATTACTTTAACAGTCTGCTGTTTTAGTTTGATGTGGTAACGATACCTGAACCCTTGTAGTGTTGTATAACTTATCTATGACACAAATCATCGCCTCAACCGGCTACTTACAGCGTATTATAAGAGGTAGTCCTATTGTTACATTGCAGTCCAATTGAGTTGTTTGATTTGAACCGTTTTGTTTGGTAGTCTAGTGGTAGATAAAGAATACAATAAGGGCAATGCATCTGCGTGACATCTGGCTCCTTTCCTTCCTCTGGATGTTTAGGGAGAAGATATTCAGCAAAAGATTGCAACATTTGTACCCATAAAGAGCAAAAAAGGAAGGAAACCATTACGACTGTAAAAGTAAGTAATAACAGTTCACATTCAACGTTACACTTAAGAAACTCGTAAATAAGTAAATCTCTCGAGCCAGACTTCTTTTGTTATTGAGAAATTGCAAAGCTAAAGACACCCTTTTAATAAAACTCGCAGCGTGCAATATGCGACCGGCTTTTGTTTTAGGTTTGACAATACAAGCCAAGCCACTGACCTTTATATTTATAGATTGCTGATCCTATAGAACAACATTTACGCTATTTTTAAGATCATAATATATCTTCCCACAAAGCGGATGAATCTAAAATTTTGAGTCTAGTGCTCACGACTGCCGATATCATTCTAACAGTTCATAGTTTGTAAATAAGTCAAGTCAAAGCTTGAATCATGCGCAATTGTGCAATAATATTCAGCAACCGCATTTTATTGATTGATTGTTGATTATATTATTCCATTTATTTCTTATTATTCCATATGTATCAGTTTTCTATTTCTTAATTTATAAACATGTGCCTGTTCCACAATTAAAACAAAATTTCACAATGAAGATAATGCTATCTGAGTTACAACTTTGACTATAATATATATTTGATTTCAATATTAATGACCGTAATCGGTTAGTATAGTATAAAATAGTATTGAGATCAGTGACCCCAAGCAAAAACTACTTACGAAAGCTAGATAGGTATTCGATATTAAGCACGTTTTTGTACAAAGCCGCGTCACCGTCGAAATTGAAAGAGATTAGAAAACCGATGTTTAAGGCGAACTCCTCGTTATTCCGAAGTCGAACCCATCCCAGACTCCTCCCTGTCTGTTATCTCTAATTGTAACCGTTCTGCAAAACTCTTCCGCCGCGTCTCTTCGTTTACGTAAATACTAAAATGAGCTACTTATGTTTATTACGAGTAAGCATCTATACAAACTATATATAGAGATTAAGTTTCCAAAAGCAAAATTTTTTGAAAGAGGTAATCGTCAGAAATACTGATTAGATTTTTAAATTCTTTCACTTATAGAAAGCAACACTATTAAGCTGTTATGTTTGAATATGTTATTCAAGATAATAATTTATACGTGACTGAGAAATTGGTTAACTAAGAACACGACACTCTCGACTAATAAACGAGTACATAAAATATTTTGTAAGATACGATAATTATTACGACAACTATCGCAAATACGTCGTGATTATCGTATCGTGGTAGCAGGCAGGGAAAAAATCTGATATTATAATACCAGATCCAAGCTTAAACCCGTAACTGAAAATAAATATAACAAACTTATAACATACTAGCTGCGCCCCGCGGCTTCGCCCGCGTAAATTTCGATATCGTGGAAAATCATTCCATGGCATCCCTCAGGAACATTTTTTCGGGATAAAAAGTATCCTATGTTATTTCTAATACCTCCAGGAATATGTGTACAAAGTTTCATAATGATCGGTCTAGTAGTTTTGGCGTGAAAGCGTAACAAACAAACTTACATTCACATTTATAATATTAGTAGGGATATATTTAAACTTTTCTGCATCCGTTAACTTGGAACCTACAATTAGTTCATTCCCGAATGCGAGCTGGAACTGAATTGTGAAACTAAACATAAAAGTAAAAAAGGGGCTCAATTTACTGCAGATCAAACACCGTTGACATCGGAACTATGCAACGTGATGTGTGAGGTTCCCATCCTGACCGCTGGCTCCAGTTAGGGGGGCAACATAAGTTAGGACTGCCTCGTGGTCTAGTGGTAAGCGTGTTCAACCACAGACGTGAGGTCCTGGGTTCGAATCCCGGGTCGAACCAAAAATTGTTATTTGAGATTTTTCAAATTTCTAATAACAATCCGGAGTCAGGAAGTTAGCGGTGATACACCCCCGTGCCTCGGAGAGCACGTTAAGCCGTCGGTCCTGCGCCTGATCTCTCACCGGTCGTGTCGGATTGCCGTCCCATCGGAATATGAGAGTGAGGGAATAGAGAGTGCACTTGTGTTTGCGCGCACACTTGCGCACTATAATATGTCCAGCGCAGATGGCTCGTCTCTATAGAGATGGCCGCCGTAGCCGAAATCGGCTAGGACGATATTATTATTATTATAAGTTAGGCATGCTTTACCAAACTTAAATACGTGATGTATTTAAGTTTGTTTTTTTGTATCATGTTCTTGCATATAGTTAATTTATAATAACTTAAGTCTAATTGTAATAATTAACATGATAAGTCATGCTAGTCATTTTATTAGTCGGAGATTTTGCACTGAGTCCGACACACCTTTTCTGTTCACCCCGAGCGAGTTGAAATGTACAGAAATACATTTTTCCACAGATCCACAGATATATACAGCCCGAAGAAATTTTTGAAATCATGATCGCCAAATACATTTAGCGATCATGATTTCACAAACTCGACAGAATAGAAAATTAGAGGAAGGCAGTGTATCTACTTAAGTTACAGCTTTATTCTGTTTTTTAACGAGTACAAAGTGTACTCGTTAAAAAACAGTACAAAGTGTACTCGTTAAAAAACAGAATGAAGCTAGTGCCAACTGCTGTGAGATTATGTCTGGTGATAGGAGATTGGTGTGTTTGTATTTGTGTGCTAGTGGGGGCTCAGTTCCGTCTCTAAAAGTTAGGAATATTAGTCTGAGTGCGACGTTTATCGATGAAAGCAGTGCAGATATCATATTATTATTTTAGTTAATTATATAAAGTACTAAGCTTAAAAAACATGTAATATATCCCTCAAATGTAGGTTTTAATCTACGTGTCTTGAAAACTTCATGTTAACATCTGTTTAAAAGTTGAAAGTTCCATTTTTTAACTCGACACTTAACGGATAACTTATTACTTCTAGTTTCCCGGCGATATTAAAACTTCTTTTAAGTTTAAAATCAGTATGCGAATATGTTCATTTACATGTCACGTCTAACTTTAAAAATAGATTATTCCACCTAGAACATTCACCAACGATTTCTTGAAAGCGAAAGGTACGCAAGAGTAGAACGTAACGTACGTTTCACACGGTTTCACACTTCCTATTTATTTCACACCACGCACGCACGCACCTTGAAAGGTTTTTTAAAGAGTCTAACCCTAAAAATAAGCGTTTACTTTTTAAATCATATACGACCGGGAAAACACTCTCGTTCACATAGGGCTGGGCAATATTTGAAAGCCCACCCTCTTCCGTTTAGTGCGGCTTCTAAATATTATAGATGATTAAAAACAGCACTCGTGTATGCTCATGTACATAAGAGTTTAACAGTTACATTAGGCTAAGTCAAGCGAAATTTGTGGCGTTTTGTGTGGCATACTGCTGGCCGCCGTGCATGCCAGTGCATGTGTCGATCATACTTCCGACGATCTTACGCCAATATCGTGTCATGTAGCAGACGCTCTACGTCTGCTACATACGTAGGCACGCTCTTAACATCTCTCTCTTTAGCTTATCTTATAGTCTAAGTTAATAGAAGGTTCATTTATTCTATTGTAATGTCATAAACCCACGAAATTCTTTTGGAGTTTACTACAAAAAAGAATGATGAATAAATAATGTCGAAATGTGTGAACAATCATGCATAAACCTATACCAGGCTTACGTCGCTCACTTATCTTATACGTCTATCATTTTAGAATCATGTTCCTTCGAGTAAACTCCTTTATCATCTTTTAAAAACTATTCTAAAACTATGCAACATAAATACATTCCGAAACCATTGTAATTTTGTTTCCGGCAATAGTATGTTCCGAAGCGGTAAACAGTATGAACTAGATAAAACTCATTGCTTTAGCTAAAAGCGGGTAGCCGCAAATCTGTACAACCGTTTGAGGGCTATCGCTGCGTTTAGCTAATGTACGAATGTGGTAACACAACTTAAGTGTTGCAATTATTTAAATTGCTGTACAAAAGTGTTACCAGAATGCAGAGTATTCTAATTGAATATGTTTTAAATTAAGTTTTAAGGTCCTCGTATCGTGAATGTAACAATTAAAACAAAATTCCCCAAACGGGGCGGGTTGGGTAATGCGTAAAGGGTGACATGCCTGTCGTAGGAGATAAATAGAAATATACTTTTAGGTTGCCGGCGTTTTATTTTACACAGTACTTTTTGTATGATTGTGGTTGATCAGTTTTTTAATGTGCGTCGGTAGTCATAAAAAGGTTCCTACTGACGTTTGCGCATTTTATGAATTGCTTTTAAGTATATTACAAAGAAATATCCGAGAAATGCAGGAAAGTTTGGTAAAAGAACTTAATTTCTCTGACAAGTTTGTGGCAATTAAATATAGCAATTGTTTATAAATTCAGCCCCATTATGTAAATGGGAAACCCGTTTAGATAATATGACTTAATTTGAAATCTATAATATAAAACGTAAAAGGTGAATTGGAATGAAGATGTCGATGACGCGACATGCCTTTCAATTTCCATCCCACGCTACAAATGAAATTACATTCCGTTGTCTCACATTCCGGATACTTTTTTCCTTATGTGTTTCCTATATGTTAGGTTGGGTCTATGTAACGAAGTATGGGTATGCAAGGTCATTAAAAACTAACTTACAGAGGTATTGTTTACTCCAAAAGTAACTACTTAGAGAGCGCGTTATGAGAATATATGTTACTAGCTTCCGCAGTTTCGCCTGCGTGGATTTCGGTCTTCCAAAATGGAGTTATTATACTTACAAACCTTCCTTTTGAATTACTCTATCTTTTAAAAAAACCCGATTAAAATCGTTTGCTTAATTTTAAAGATATAAGCATACAGACACACGGCGGAAAGCGACTTAGTTTTATACTATGTTGTGATTAATGATGTCATTTCTATTACCAAAAAGCTGTGCTAATGAGTATATTGATATTTTTTTACGTGATAGATATGTTTGTAACGGGTTGTATTAGCAATATTAATTATATAAAACTGTGGTTAAAATTAATTTTGTGCGTATTCGTGTTAGTGATTCAACATGTTGGTTTATAATGTCTTTTATGTTTGAAATATAGAAATATGTTATTATTAGAGTAACTGATGCACTGCAGTCAAATTAGGTCGGAACGACAAGGGCAGTACTGCTCATTCATGTAATGACGGGAACGCGTGCGGTTTATGCATATACAATTATACAGGACGACACGAAACTCCATTGACTTTGGATGTTATTGTTATATGTCTGAATGTCAGAGATATAACTTTTATCTAATGGAAAAAATTGAATGATAATAATATTTTTGTAAATAATTTTTCACTCCCGCTTCAATCATAGCCTACACCGGAAAAGAACTGGCTGAACAAAGTTAGCGGGACTTTGATTTCAATTTGTGTTGTATAACCCCTCGTATGTGGCGAACCCCTCTAAGGGGTGCGTTGCAAAATTCCGCGTCTGTGTCGAACCCCTTTCCGGGTCGCTGTCTAAGCACTCCTATTTTGAGTGCAAACACACTTATAAAACTACTTATATCTTTGTCTATCGCATTAAAAGACATTATCGTGGAGCAAGACAGCTAGCAAGCGTCGTTTGAGTTCGCGGTAAGGAAGAAATATCGCGAAAACGGCCATGCCTCCATTTTTGTTCTGCACTTAAAACTTTGATTATGTGAAATAATTGTATGAGAGTCATGACTTGTGTGATATTATTTAATCAATAGTGTATAAAAGGTTATAAATAAACACTTTTGGCTCACTAAATAGTGGTTTCTTATAAGAATTTGACCAAAAAAAAAACATTTAGGTACCCCAGTTAATATACCCGCAGTACAAGATTATTACTGATGAATATATTACGAAAGTACTATTTCTAGGTAGCAAATTTAATTTTGAAATGGTTCAGATCCATAAAAGGGCTTCCGCAAGACCAAGGGATAAGGAATTGCAGTTTTAGTGTAGGCCGGGCGTGTAGAAACCCTTGTGTGTGTCGAACCCCTCTGCGGGGTCCACAGACAATGCAGATCGGCCATTTTGCATGCCCCATACGAGGGGATATTGATTTAAAGTTATGTCTATTTAACTGGAATAGGTCAAACGAAAAAGTTTATTTCCATGGTATTTTATCTATAATAAATTATCTTGTTTCATTATTACAAGATTTTAAAGAGTTTGTTTATTTTTTTATAAAATAGGGGGCAAATGAAAAATCAGGTTACCGAGATGTCTGAACACCGAATTTGAATTATGAAAGTGCCCTCTTCCTAAAGATGTATGTATGTAAGTACAAGTAAGAGGTAGTGCCACACTGCATGCTTGCATGCAGCCGAACTGGGCCGGCACGACCGGGGAGGTAGGTATCTCTCGCTTACACGAGACCGTTGTGAAGTGACAGCTGTGTTGTCGCGTTTCGTGCGGTATGTAAGTAGCCGGTGACCCATGGAGGTGGGAAAAGAAAGGAGGGCAGCGCAAAAAAAAACATATTTTTTTGTTGTAATCTTGCGCTATTAAAAAATGTCCGTTAATTTTTGCAGGCCTGGATAGACTCGTTTATCAGCTAGTGCACAGTTTCACCATATCCAAATAAAAATAAAGCATAATTTGTATAAACTACTATATTATAGCAGTCTATACAAATAGTTAAACCATAATAAACTGTATCGTTTTGTATTTTAATGCTATCGAAATGAACTCGAGCTATCAAATAATCTTCCGATTTTTTGGAGTTCTGGTTGAAATCATTTATCTAATAGACTTATACTCATAGAATGTCTGAAAGTATTTATCACGGTTTTGAAATAAGGGGTTTCGGCTCTTGTATCGATATGCCCAGGGCTCAGTGAAGTAGGCAAATAACAGCTACAGCGACGGTCTTCAAATGAAAATAAACTACACGAAAGTCCCATACAGGTACTTAAACGTTAATAAACTGTACCGCTTTGTATGTTAATGTTAACGTGTGAATGTTTATGTGTGACGCCATTTGCGGTGGAAATGGCAACTTAATGTAAATAATAAAGAAGTTTATATACAAAACCCTCACAAACAAAACACTCCATTTGAGGACGATTTTGATATGAATGAAGGACAAACAAATACACACACATATATCACATATTATCACATAATATCACATTTGTATCTCTAGGTCTAGGAAGTATTATATGCTCTAGAACTTACTTTACCCTCTTTTTATTTATTTTGAATGAAAATGAATAATAAATCGTCGGGATTCTGTGACGGATAATTTTACAGACGGACAAGAGAGTGATCCTATAAGAATTAAGTGTTTACTTTTGTGGTAGCCTAAAATCATACAAAGTTAAATTAATATAACAGTCAAAATTTCGATAAAACTTTTAGCTGTATCATCCCAGCTGAAAGATATAATTAAGTAAATAAATCAAGTTTTGAACACATTCAAAGCTGAAGTTATGTATATTATGTTTGCACAGGAAGTAAATAGGTGGAAATAATTTTACAAGTTTAATGTAATAAAGTTTTATATGAAAAAAGTTTTATGGTCTGAGAAAATCTGTTAACAAAAATCCTTTGTCTGGGTGATATTTCCTATCTCAAAAAGTAGACTAAAACCGCGATAAGGAAAGGATCTAAAGTAGACTAAAACCTTGATAAGGAAAGGATTCAGCTTTTATATCAACGGGCAAGGACTACATTGCTAATTTTTCCCCGGTCGTGCCGGCTCATTTCGGGTGCATGCATGCAGCGTGGCAATACCGCAAGTGTAAACTGATTTCACTCCACAATAGTGAAGATAATTTCAAGAGTTCCAGAGGCTTCGTGACTTGTTTAGCATCGGACGCCTTGTAAGTCGAGAGTTTGGTTTAAACCCACGCTGAAGTACTGGGAAATTGTAACTGCCATAATTTCCACTAAATGATCTTTACCATTTACAGCTTAAGTCACAGTGGCAGTAGGTAGGCCAAATCGTTCGCAGTAGCGACAATCGCTGTCCTCGCATCAAAAGGCGCTGCGCCATGCTGGACCATGACAGATGACTGACATTAACCTGCTGAAAGGCGCAACAAACTGCCAGCGGCTAGCATATCACATTATTATTTTAAAAACAATTTGTGAACTACGGACGTGTTATCCAT
This sequence comes from Calycopis cecrops, assembly GCA_001625245.1. Lineage (NCBI taxonomy): Eukaryota > Metazoa > Arthropoda > Insecta > Lepidoptera > Lycaenidae > Calycopis > Calycopis cecrops. The sequence continues at coordinate 329,910 of LUGF01028831.1, read as the reverse complement.
TCTCCCTGGCTTTTATCACGGAACTTAAAAAGGGACTGTTCAGAATGTATCATATAACGCTTTTGCACAACACAGTTTATCCTTCTTATCACGCATAACAATAGCCTATTTTACATAAAATAATTTAACAATACTGTTTTACCTTAAGAACTTTATTCCAATAAATACGACATACGACAACAATATACCGTTGGCACAATAAACTTAACGATACGAAAGAATCCTTTAAGCCAAACTTGGGTCGGGTACTAACGACCCATTACAAACTCTACCCGACCCTGACAAGAGGAAATGTAAGTGCTATTGTTTTCGATCAGATCAAGAGATTGGAAATATAAATGTTAATTAAAATATTAACTGTAGTCTTCCACCTGGTGGACCAATGACCTGGTATCGTTGGGAACTGCTGAATGCAAATAGTTTGATTATGATGTAATTTGTGATGATCTCTAGAGGAAACCTGTTTTCAGAAATAAATGTCTCATGACTTCTGTTGTTGATAATGAAGAATATTTATGAACTGGGCGAGATTTGAACCCGCAGCCGTTTGAACATGATGTACCTACCTGCTACGTTACAAACGAAGCTATTTAATCGCACTGTTAGCTTAGTTTCTGCAATGGTTAATTTAAAAAGGCAAATAGCCTGTAATATTAATTGTACTATACGAGGGGCTTGTGAAACGTCTACTCCTTGTTACTACGATACCTTTTTGTTACAAAGGGTTCAATAACAAGATTACTTTATAGGATTATCTTTCCAATGTATTCACATAATCCAACCAAACATACTGTCGGAATACTTAAACATCACTATCACTACTTTGTTACTACTACTATAACTACTGTTCCTACTTGACGAAGTGATTCAAGAAGAAGGTTTATACAAGGTTGATAAAAGCGAGTAGCATTAATTTAAACCACACATAGGTACTAAAGTGCCAACAGTTAATTCAAAAATAAATTATTTTTTCAAACAAGTTAAATAACCAAAAAAATGTAATCATGCTTTGTACCGGTACAGCGGTTGTACAGCGACCGGCAACCTCGTAAGGTGTGAACGACCCCGGCCAGCCCATACTCCTTATCAGCTGACAGTACCGCGTGTACGAAGTGATCTTACTATGAGCATCCGCAGTCTGTATGCATGTATACTTAGATCTTTAAAATTTTGCAACAGATTTTGATGGGGTATTTTTAATAGATAGAATGGTGATCAGGAAGGTTTATATGCATAATAACTTCATTTTTGTCCGAAATTCACGAGGGGGAAAACGCTTGCGGAAGATATAAATATGCGTTTATTCGTCTGTATCTACTCGAAAACATATATCATTGTCTTCAATAATAAACCTTTCAAATAATTAATTTATATGATTCCAGGTATCTTATTGTTTTGCTATCTAGCATTACAGTTTATTTTATTAATACTCGAAATGCTAAAATTACTCAATAGTCAACTGTTATTGTTTCGGAATATTCGCTGCAAAATCAACGATGTGCTTTAATATTTTAAGTCTTTGCTTGTTGATATAAAAGCTGGTTCCATTCCTTATCATGGTTTAAACAGTCTACTCGAGTACGCAGTGGCTTGATATATTTCCCAGACTAAGCATTTTTATAAATCGATTTTCTCAGACCATATAACTTATGACCACTAACTATGCATTTTGGGCTATGCATTTAATGAGTAGTAATAACTTCATAAGGACCGGAAATTAGAAAATAATAATTCAACTTTGCATAAATACAATATAACATACTTTTAATATGTTTCAACATGTTTTTCGGCTGAAATAATAGAGCTGAAACTTCTGTCAAAATTATGAGTATCATATTAATTTAACTTTTACATGACTTTAGAATAGCTCAACTGTTTCATTTAGATTCACAAATCAGCCCAGTAGATGACATCTGTAGGGCAGCTAGTACATTTCTACAATATCTTATATTAATCTAGAAAATTATATTAATCCAATCTAATTTATGAATTCTAATTTAAAATTTAATAAAAAGTGTGTATGTCCTACTTTCACGTCAATGTGGAGCAACATATCATGTGGTTTTTGTTCATATCGTTCATATAGTTGGAAACCCGGACAAACAGAATGACATAGGTCGTATGTAGTATTGACATATTTTACAATAGACTCCATTTTTCTCCGAAAAAATTATATTGTCTACTTTACGAAATCCTGCAACATGGACTGTATTCGCGCCATATTGTAGTCATTAGAAGGCGCATCTGTTACTTCCATTTTCCATCATTGATTCTTTCATATTTAAATTGCATATGTGAAAAAATGTTTGTTTGCCATTCTTGCATGTCAAAACGGAGCAACGGATTTATGTGATTTTTGTGAGGAGATAAAGACCATAAGCTGATTTCATCTGTGGAATATTATCTCATTTCAAAGAAGAAAGACGTGTAATATAAACTATAGTCGCACCGATGCGTAGCACTACTTTTGTTTTTCATCTTATTTATTTCATACTAATATCCATTTGTATTGTAATATAATACAGTAGCTATGCCCCGCGGTTTTACCCGCTTAAATTCTGTCATAGCAGCGCCATATGGCGGGCTGAATCGTGAATCTAAACCATTCTTAAATCCCCTTCAACACACACAAAAAATTTCGTCAAAATAGGTCCAGTCGTTTAGGAGGAGATCAGTGACATACACACGCATACAAAATATATATGTGTATCTGATGTGTAAGTGTGTTTGTTTGTTTGGCGCTTCTATTTTCGTGAACATAATTTCTTTATACGCTGGATCTAGCGAGAGAACGACGATGAGGGTTTTGTATATCTCCGTTCGTTTATTTATCTTAACAAACTTCATTATTATTTACATTAAGTTGCCATTTCCACCGCAAATGGCGTCACACATAAACATTCACACGTTAACATTAACATACAAAGCGGTACAGTTTGTTAACGTTTAAGTACCTGTATGGGACTCTCCGCTCTCGTGTAGTTTATTTTCATTTGAAGACCGTCGCTGTAACTGTAATTTGCCTACTTCGTAAGCCCTGAGCATATCGATACAAAGGATCAAACCCTTAATTCCTAAATAGTAACATATATTTTCAGACAATCGAGGTACAGAATTCTAATAAAGAAATGATTCCAGCCAGTACTGCAAAAATTCGAAAGATACTTTGATAGTTCGAGAGTATCAATGTTATTTTATTTTCTCAACAGGACATTTATCACATATTATGCTGATATCACTTAGTAGTTTTTCAACGTTATACGATCTAAACTTACCGAAGTCGATTGTATCCGAACGGTTTGATTCTTTGGCGTATCGGAGAAATGTTGACTCACTCTGCACCATCCACCGTATCTACAACGAAGTGTTTTGAGGAGTTGTGCGCGTTAATACCTGCAGCGCAGTTCCACTTTGGAACATAGCGGCAGAACTCCAAGTCTGTAACTGTGCGTTTCAGGTGCAATTTCTGAATGTCATTGTGGAACCAGCTGCCACAATAGGTATTTTCGAACTGATACGACCTGGAGTTCTTCAAGAAAAGAGCTTTATGAACCGGCCCCGAGTCTTAGTGGAAGGACCAAACTTGTTTATGGAAAATGGTGTTATTAAGGAGTTTGGGAATGGTATCTTGGTATACTTGTGCCGATGTTTTCATACATTTTTCACAAAAATATGGCTCAGTCACTCCTTCATAGCT
>LUGF01028831.1:291949-308465 GCA_001625245.1 Calycopis cecrops | reverse complement strand
ATCCAACAAAAAGGGGAATTAGGCACCAACATGCTGGTCTAATGCGGTGGCAAACGACTTTCGCACAACCTGAGGATGAGCAGAATGTAGATATGTTGCCCTCATTCAATTGGGTCATCACAGCCTTCGCTTTACACGGGTCATGCCGTCGCACAGGTTTAATTTGGGCACAGTGAACCATAGCTACTATCTCCTTTAACATTTAGCCTGTTAATGGTACTACGACTATATTGATACTACGTGTATTATCACAATTTTCAACCTCCTGTATGTAATGTTATCCTAAATATATAGCAGTGTGATACTTAAATTTGAAAGTACCCGAATATCTCGAGTTAGCGATCTCCGGCGTAACGTGAAATACGTATTAAGTTCCTTCAATATATCATGCGACTTTCAGCGCCTTTCAGAAATATGTACAAAATAACAATTTATTCATGGGAAAAAGTTCGGTATTATGCGGTAATGTGTCTTTTAACAGCTTACTAGTTCTTACATTTTTTGTTAAATGAACGAAGAAACAAAGAATAAATTCTTGTAATGTGAAACGTATTAAATCTCAAATACAGCTGTGATGATAACGATATTATGATAAATAAAATAATAATGAGTGATGCGTCTAATAGAGAGGTCTAATATTTTTTTATGCAGAAGTGTGATATAGCGATGAACTTGACGTAATGTGAGTTATCTTCAACTCACTTTATGCCAGATTAATTATGTGCAGGTTTTTGCATTATTCTATATAGTCACCACTTTATTCTTAAATATCGTAATGTAATGGCACATACTTTTAAACTTTTGTGAAATTCAGATCCATATAATTAAAGATAAAATCAAATAGTTTTATATCGTAGAAAACTGTTTAGTTTTTATTTTAGTATGAATACAGCGCTTGTTTCGAGCTTGGGCTAATTGTTCTTTATCGATTGTATTAATTAAGTAAAAAACTCCCGGTAAAGACGACGCCCTAACAAAAGATTATCTTTCTCAGTGATATTTGCTTGATTATATTATTATATTATAATATATTTTTTATCATGATGATGATGATGATGATGATGTTGAGAGGAAAAAAAAACATAGCGCATCCAATAATGTTTTTAATTTTATTCTGGTTTTCTGGGATGATTTTGCCATTACTAGTTGCATTCAATTTTGATGCTGGAGACTTGAAAATGATTAACTTTTTTTATGGTATAGAGGGCCAAACAATCAGTCGGAGCCATTTTCATGACTACCGACACACATAGACATCCGGATAGAGGCTATACAGATGCGCTGCCCACTTTTCTTCTCCCACCTCCATGGGTCACCGGCAACTTACCGTACCAAACGCGACAGCATAGCTGTCATTTTACGGCGTTCTCGTGTAAGCGAGAGGTACCTACCCGGTCGTGTCGGATCAATTCGGCTACCTCTTACTCTAACTCTACTAGTGTGTCATTGAAAGTAGCTAATCTAATTCTTTGCCCTTCGCAACTTATACATATAATAGAAGAGATGTGGTGATAGGCATGTATTTTGATATTGTATTTTAAGGTTAAATATTATGATTTATGAGACAGTTAACAAAAAAATGTAATACTTATGTAAAAAATATATTATGTATGTTTAATATGTTTTCATCACATCTATTCGAAAAGAGGCAGTTTGATCCTCGTAAACAGGGAGCAAAATAGCTCTTTGATCCCTAGGGACGGAAAGTGATTAGAATTTGGAACGTGGATAAAATCGTGTGTCAAAGCCCCAATGACCAGATAAGAAATTAATTACTATCCGGCCACACGAGTGTCATGGAGTCATGACGTCAAGGTGACCTTGATGTCATGAGGCCATGACACCATTTCGAACATTGTATGAACAAATCGCTGGTTTTATGGCAAAAGAATAAGTCTTCGTTGGCGAAATTAAAAAATAACGCGGAAAATGATTATTTTTTTTTTATGGTATAGGGGGGCAAACGAGCAGTCGGAGCCATTGTCATGACTACCGACGCCCATAGACATCTGCATAGAAGATAGCCTCTACACAAATGCGCTGCCCTCCTTTCTCCTCCCACCTCCATGGGCCACCGGCTACTTACACACCGCACGAAACGCAACAGCACAGCTGTCACTTTACGCCAGTCTCGTGTAATCGAAAGGTACCTCCTCGGTCGTGCCGGCCCAATTCGGCTGCATGCAAGCATGCAGTGTGCCACTACCTCTTACTAAAATGATTAGTTGCAGTACTCATTTTCTCATAGAGGGCGATGAAAAGTAGAGCGTTCACCTCGGGAGCAACACTATTTTTGAAGCTCGAGTACTTTGAATCCCGTGCTGTGCTCAGGATTCTACTTTAGAATCCCTCGCTACGCTCGGGATTCTACTCTAGCATCCTTCGCTCTGCTCTGGATTCAAAAAACACTCTCGCCTGAAAAATAGTGTTTTGCTCCCTAGGTTAACAATCTACTATTATATCATACAGGAGTCTTGTATCTAAAATAGATACGACGTAAAAATGAAACACCCACAAACAGTAAACATTTAATTTTCAATGCAAATTGAATTTGAAACTTCGTTTGAAAGAATTTTATTTTGTGCGTTTATCCATGAAACTCGTTTGGCCTTTTAAGAAAGTTCTGCTAACCTCTTATAAAGCGTTGATTGACGATGTTTCTTCATAATAACGTTGTGTATAATCTTTTAAGTCACTAAGGTCTTCGCTCAGGGATACGCCTTCTTGAACGTCAGTTACATTAGGTTATATTTTGGTGTGTTAACCTGTGAAAGAGAGATTATATTACAATTTTTAATAATCCGCTTAAACCTTTTCTCAATAAGTTTTACTTTCACTGTGCCCTGATATGAAAAAATTACCCTGTTTAATATATTAATTAATTTTCATGAATATAATATAGATGCTAAGGAGAAATATTCGTTTTTTTTTAGCTTCATATACAGTTGAATAAAAAGTATTTCAAGTCGCTATTACAATAAACCAAGCAAAATTTCACTTCTCCGATGTGTTTTTTAATATAAACTTTAAATTCGTGACCTACATTATATATATACGGTATATAGGGTATATAGAACTATACATTGTCAGTCATTATAATGACTCTGTTAAGTAGTTTTTGCACGAACAACACTACAAACCAACTGTCCCATTAATAACATCGGTACGTATAAATAACGCGTATGTTCAACAAGCGGAACGTTGAAATACAATTCACTAACCCGTCGGAACTCCGGGCCGCGCGGCCGTTCCATAATCCTCCGCCCTAATTACCCTTCAGTGAACTACCACGTTGTCTCTCCATCGATTTTGTAATCATTGTTCTGAATTATAATAACACTACGGGTACGTATGGAAATCAGTCGAGGAAAGATAATAATAATAATAATGCCCTTATAACCGAATTACGGGTACGTCGGCGATCTCCATAGTTCCATACATACTAGGCAACTGCACAGGAAATATACGCACATAGTACGCAGACATACTGTAAAATATAAACTGTGTAATATAAATTGACTACTTGTCGCTTGAGCACTAATATCCACTGAGTTGAGCTATTCTCTCATCCTCGTGATAAAAAGACAAAAAAGAGGCACAATCACTGCCAAAGAAAACTTAATAAATAACAATGTCGACCTAGCCGAAATTGGGCTTCGGCGGACCATCATTATAGGGAACAAGCTTTTAGATTACTATGCTAACTATTAGCTGAAACGTGAACCTTGTGCTATCAAAGTCTAAAACTATATAGCTAATCGTAGTAATAGGTAGGTACGTAGACAGAGAATCTGTCTACGGGTAGGTACGTATGTTATGACATATTGTCATTGTCATTGTAATTTGTTAGCACTTCGTTCCTAAAATTAATAATTATCACTAAGGCGCGTTAAAGCTCTGCCTCTGTGGTTCGTGCACGGTCCCTATAGGGACGATCCATCGGCGCAGAACATATTATTACAGTGTACAATTAGTGTTTGCGCTGACATAAGTGCACAATGCAGTCCGACGCAACCGGAGAGAAATCAGACGCAGAAATAATGACTTGCTGTGCTCTCCGAACCACGGGGGTGTAACATCGCCAACTTCACGACACTGGACTACTATTAAAAATTGATAAATTCTAATATCAGTTTTGGTCCGACCAGGGATTCGAACCTGGGACCTCAAGTCTGTGGTTGTCATCATATAAAATAAAAAAACAGGCATTGAGAAGTATAATAAAAATCCTCGTTTGATTAGAAAACTATTTGCAAAGTGGTGTCTGAAAGAATCACTCAAGTGATATTTTAATTCTTTGTACTTTTATGTTTTGTTTTTCCATCTAAGAAGTTTTTTTTGGCTTTTATACGCCTGTTTTATTTACTTAGTACATCAGTATTAGTATTTTAATTTATGGAGTAGTTAAGTAATAAATAAAAACCTGCAGCTGAATTTCATAATCAGATTTGCACCAAAACTTAAAATTGCTTCGTCACCATCTATGGATTTTCCGAAGTCCACTAGATTGCACTTTAAACGCAATTTCTTTCTGAGCAGCACTTCTTTGTGGAATCAGCTGCCGCCCCCGATATTTCCAGAACGATGCTACTTTGAGATTTTGTGAACGCTGGCCTTCGAAACAAGAACAAGCAAAACTTCTGATTTGCAACCAAATGTATGCCTTGTCACGTGTATTATTTTTAAAAAAAGTGTTGCTCTTTGATCTGTTCTTCTCTTGTTTGATCTGTTGATTAAAATATTTGTACACTTTTTGGCAGCAGCTTCAACTCGTTTGTTCCATAATGCTATAAAAAATATCCTCAGGATTGTCAGTCAGGTTTAGGGTTAAAGCCCTTAAAAAAAAATAAAAAGAGACTAGTCTTGAAAAAGAGAATCTTAAACAAAATATTTTGAATTTATGAATTTTGTTTAATTTTATTACAAGTCTTAAGCTTCACCTACAGTCAATAATCGCTCCCGAGTAAACAACTTCAAATTTCAATCTCAGCCAACTTCTCGGACGCGAAAGAGTTATAAATGAGGAAGTGTATAGTTTCCAACTCCGGAACTTCTCAACTCACTATATGCTGATAAATGTATGGAAAATAACTGTTTCGCATTCAAAGTTGCAGTTCGCCGTCACGTCTCCCAATAATATATTATGTTCTACAGCTTTGACCTGGATTACGTGTATTTGTGTGCTGAGTAAGTATGGTTTTTACTTAACGTGTGTTTTGTTTGGTCTAAAGTGACTTTGCTTTACTAATAAAAGATTACATTTTCAAACATTAAAACCGATCTATTACAACAGTGATAGCTTTTAAGAGTTTCTTTCTTTAACATTTAACGCTGTACTTCTGTTAATTTGCATAAAAACAATAAATTATATACCTAAACCTTCCTTAAAAATCACTCTTTCTATTGTCGCAAACCGTATAAAAATCTGTTTGGTAGTTTATCGCGTTTAGACAGACAGAAAGACGCGACCGGGAGACTTCTTTTTATTATATTTATAGATACCAGTACCACCATAGGGCAATTCAATTGTCCCTTTATCGCCGTAAATACTAAAGTACAATAGTTATTGTACATATTTTACATCTGCATCGTTTCGAAATTGCAAGCTGCTAGCTGCGTGTCGTCGTTATTTTCACCCTCAATTTCTCATCGAGAGCCCTGTCTTCGACACGTCAATAGATCTTAGACGAAAACTTTCTTATATCTTAACGATGTTCAATATTTGTGAAGTTATTATCTATCTTGTTAAATATAACAAAGCTAATCAGCCAAAGTTTCTTAATTCGATAAGTCGAAGAGCAAGACGAGACAGTGTAAAGTCGAAAGTTTGTAATTTTTTAAAATTATTGAATATACCAAAGTTTTACGTTATTACTAAATAGTATCTATCTATCTATCTTATCTACATGTTTATTAGAATCTACAACCTAACTAACATAACTACCATCAGATCTCCTGAAAATATGACCAGCCTATTGTCACTTAAGCAAGCTTATTACTCTGTTCTTGAGAGGAATCCTCGTTTGGAAAGACAAGTTGTTGTTCGATCATTTACCTGGTGAGAAGACGATATCTGTACAGTAACGGTAGCAGTAGAATTATAACGGTTGACAATGATGGTGTTTATAATCAGTGGGGGCTTGTAGGGATTGTCACTTGGGCAAGATGAGAGTTTTGTTCGACTCCTCGTAAAAAATAAGGGGTAGTACCAGGCTACATGCATGTAGTGTAGTGTTAGCCAAGGTGTGTATAGAACTCTAATAAATAATATAAAATGTAAGTCTTAATCATTAAATTCGTCTTCTACCCAATGTCATTTGATCAAGCGAATGTAACGACACTTATAATTAAAATATTTTCAAATTTCAGGCAACATAGAAAATATCTATATTAGACGCACCTACATTAGATTTTACAGACATTTATACATTTAAATATATTATGTTCATGCATATACCAGATAAACATCACCCCCTTCTGACGCAGTCAGATATAAAGCCCTGAAACTCAAGCTTAAGAGTTATTTACATTTCCTATCTTAAAAGTATTACATAATTGGATTGTTGTAAATGTCTAACTGAATGAAATCCGATATGATGCCTAGGCGATGCAGTTGTTTCTTTACTTAAGGCTGTTTCATGTTACAAAATCCTTTCAGAGACATTAGATAAATCGCTTTTAAATGTATTATTTGTACCTTCGTAGTCTTCGATCTCATCGAAATATGAGAATAAAATTTCAGCCAACTCAGAATATTTTATTTAAATCCGTCGAACCGAATCAGTTGAGTCCGACAACAATCACCTTGACGCGAGTTTATATTACATACTGATATGACTTTATTACGACATAACTAAGAAAGCATCGGATAATATGATTATCATTTTTTTTAATGTAATTTTAAAGCAGCCCAGCAACAGTAAATAAGAGTAAGTACTTAAGACAGAAAACAAGTTATTTGGACACTAATCTTTTGAAATTATTTCTTAATCAGCTTTTTTCCATATTCTTTATTTAAACAATGCTCATTTAGTTTTCATCTTTTTTAATGGAAAGTACATTTATTATAAAGTGACTTAATTAGTACTTATATATATTCTTATATTAGTGTAATATAATAAAAATAATTATTATTACATTAGTGTAAATAAATGTACAGTGTACGTTGTACAGTGTTTAAGCTGGTATTCGCAAACTTTACAAATAATAAATATTTTAGCTTACCGTTACAAGCCAGAAACAAACTTTAGGCGCTGTAATGCCGTGTAATATGTGCATCGTACAAGCAACTTTATAATTGATGTTTCGAGATACGCTGTGTACGTGTACAGCGAAAATTTTAACGCGCTCTATGCTAAATATCTTAATTAAACCTGAAAATATTAAAAGCGTTATACAATAACGTTAAACAAGAGCCATTTAACCCCAAAAGTGTAAAAACGCAGGTAATAACAATACCAATCCATTGAATATTTATCGTCGATAAATCACGATAAGCCTGCGAACACCACTAATTGTAATACGCGTACTCGGCGCTCGTATGTGCTCGGCGCTCGCACTCACCGGCACGCGACTGCAAACCAATTTCCCCACGAAGCCTGTAATTACGTGTAAGCGGACCCCTGTGTACTGTTTTCGGAACACACCGTTTTAGCCCTCAAAATCTTGTTTGCGACATTTGTACGTTCTAATGTCGATCGTGCATTTCAAACAATTTTGTCTCTGTTTTGTTTTTGAAGTTGAAAAGTTACGTTTTTGTTTTACTCTGGAGTTACGTTGTGTAACTGAAACTTTAGTGAATTACATATTTGGTCGGTTAGCTCTTGTAGTATTAAAGTAAGTTCGTTTTTCGTTCGTTTGCTGAAAATAATGAAGTCAAGTCCAGTCAAGTTAAAAATATGATCATGTAACGTTATGCCATCTAACTATCGAAAAAGATGAAGTAAAAGAATAGATAAAAGTTCACGCCCCTAACATCACTTTAGCGCGTACATGAAAATAAATGCCTGAGTTCGTGAGAAAAATCGCTAAAAATATTGGAAAGCTATTTATCTATTTAAATCACATAGCATGGGCGCGGTATTGGTGAGAGGAAATGGGGCTGCGACGTGACGACGTTGTTAGAAGCGGTTTAGAATAAGCCCGGTGTATTGTGATACAGAAAATAATAACTTGAACTTGCTAGGTTTTGCTGCGTGTTTCAACCATGTATTCATTTTATTAAAATTCTCGACCTGATCTCTTTGTTGTATAATTTTTTCGTCTTTATGATTTTTTCTGTAATTTTAGGTACCGAATACCGATGTCTTATAAATGATTCGCTATAAGTATTTTTTGTAGAAAACTGACACTATTAACAAAATAAAGCAAAAAAAACAGATGTCCCGTACGGTTTTGCAGCTATGATTTAAAAATGTTTATTAATATCAAATGGAACGAATGCATTGCTTATTTTTGTTAATTTTTAAAGTCGCAAACCCCAAATTATCTAAAGAAAAGAAAAAAATAACAACTCGAAAAAAAAAACAATTTTGCATTAGCACTAGGGTTTGTTTCATAGCTAATGATCTGTACTATGTATGCTCCTTTAACGGGATCGTGAAATCTGATTTTACCCTGTATGTGTATTCAGGTGTTTGTAATTTTACTAGCTTTATGTATTAGCTTCCGCCCGCGACTCAGTCCGCGCGGATGTCGGTCTTCGCGTGGATGGATTTATTTTTTTTCTACGTATTTTTCCAGGATTAAAAGTATCCCATTTTATGCCCAGGATAATAAGGTATAATTATACTAAGTTTCATCAAAATCGAACTGTTAGTTTCACGTGATGCCTGAACATACAGACAGACAGACAAAATTTTTTTTAATCGCATATTTGGGTTTGGTATCGATCCAGTAACACCCCCTGCTATTTATTTTTTCAATATTTTCAATGTACAGAATTGACCCTTCTACAGATTTATTATATGTATAGATTTTGAGTCATAAATTCAAATTCTAAATTAAACTGGGAGCTCTCAGCCATGAATTACGTGTGACGTAATTTTTTTATTTCTAGATAGCCCATTTTATTCGAAAGCCTTCAATTCAATTCGAAGTATAAAATAAAAATCTGTAAGTGGCAATCTTCGGAGTCCATCTTTATCCATCGACACGATAGATATATCGGACAACCCTAACTCAAACCCAGACAAGAGATAGCATTAACTTAAAGTTAAAAGTGACGCTGTTTTACTGAGCAACAACAAGGTCAATTAAAATAAGTCATTGCACAACTTTTATTCTACCTACTGATAAAAAACTTATTAATAGAATATTGTTGTTAGCATTAACGTGCTAGTAGAGAGTATAGCTATGCAGTAAGCTGTCTTACACGAGTAGGGAGTGAGGCGAGTCCTCGCTATCACCTCACCTAATCATCCTCATCAGATCCAGACTTCAGCTGCTGTTAATACTCTAGTACATTCAAACATTCCTTGTTAATTGCAAGACTTTTACTCGTGAACCACGCAGGTTCACAAGTAAAAGTCTTAACAAGACAATCGTGTCGGGTGATGTAAGCCCACTTATAGGAACGAAATGCTTTAGTAGAATTAATGTACCTCACAGCTGCTTCAGGCGACACACGTGATTTACACTTGAGATGGCGAAATGAAGGATTTACCGAGATAATAAATCTTTGTCTGGTATTATATTATAGCTTGTGTTACATTTTTTTTGTATCTTGTGTAGAGTGTTTTTTTCGTTCCCTCGATGGCATTAACATACGCAGGAAATCCTGTATTTACATTCATGAAAATATTTTTTATCGTTTACTTATCGAATGTCGTATCTTATAACTCTTGTAACACTTGATATACCGACCTATTTATATACATTTTTAATTGATAACGAAGCTGTAATCATTTTATTACTAATTTCAATTATAAGATTATTAATTTTTTTCTGTAAAAACTATTAGTACACAATACTAAACGCCAGTATTACGTCATCATTATCCATACTAATATTATAAAGAGGAAACCTTTGTATTTTTGTATGTTTGTATTGAATAGGCTCAAAAACTACTGGGCCGATTTCAAAATTTCTTTTACCATTACTTAGAGGGATTCTTCCGAATCCGTATAGGCTACATTTTATCCCGAAAAATATTCCTATGGGATGCCATGGGATGTTTTTCACGGGATCGAAATTTGCGCGGGTGAAACCGCGGAGCGCAGCTAATAAAATAATAAAATAATTTTACATTTCCTCTTGTGTATTCCACGGAAGTATGTGATATATTTCATTTACCTACCTACTAGCAATAACAGTTTTGCATCCATGTATAGGAATATTTTTTAACGTATAGGTAAACTTAAATTGTCTTAGTTTCGGACTCCGCCTTTTTTTCGTAGCGAGGAGCAAAGATTTTACTTCGAGTGTAAATTTATGTTCGAGTGTATATATCTTATTAACATCGACGATACTATTGGCCCTCCTTTACCCTTTTCTCTCTCCCCCAAACTAGACATAGAAACACACAAGCGATAGCTACCCCTCTTGAATCTCTCACTCTATGTGTAGAGGCTATTACTAAGTTCTAGTTCTAAGTACTAAGTTAGATGCTTATTTTAGATTAGTGTGTGTTGGTATCCTGTTCAAGGTCACCACTAATTAGGCTGCGTCATATATACGACTCACTCAACTCACTCAACTTGACAATAAGTGGACAAACTTATACATACAGGTGCTTGCATACATTTAGTATGAAACGATCTACAGGTATAAGTTGGTAATGATTTTTCCAATGATAGAAGTATAATTCAGTAGCTTTCAGATTTTTTCCTATATCTGTGCTGTAAGTTCTTACTTCTTATCAAACTTTACAATTCTAAGTCAACTGAAAGTGTCCTATAGATTTTAGAAAAAGTGCGTTTTCATATAAAATTTGTGCATGTGCAAAATGGCTATAACTTTTTAATGCGTTAACTTAGAAAAATAATTTTTTAAAACAGCAAAAAAGTACACGTACAGACAGACAGACGGACAACAATGTGACCCTATAAGGGTTCTGTGTTTTGTCTTTGAGATACGAAACCCTAAAAAGTAAGAAATTACAAGATAAATAAAATAATAAATGAGATTCTGAAATTCTGTGTAGGTATAAGGTAGGTATATTTACTAGAAAACCTTGTATTTCTAAATAAAGTAACAAGAGCATTTATTACGGTTCATTTACATTAGACATTTTCAACAACATATTTAAAAATCATAAACATAATAAGTTTGTGTAATCACGTACCATGGTCATCATATTTAATGGTATTTTTTTCTCGAGTCCCCCGCGTAAGTTTCGATTTCGTGGAAATATCGAGGTGAAAAATAGATGTTGGCCGATCATCAAACCTACTCAATCGGCACACATAATCAGTCTAGCCGTTTCGGAGGAGTATGGTAACTAACATTGTGACACGAGAATTTTATAAATATATAGAGAAGATAATATCATCATAAAATATAATCATAATTTAGAACGAGCTCTCATATTTTCCAACTCATCTTTGGCTGGAGAGATGATACCACTTTTGTGTCGATAACTACACATAAAAATGTTCGCATAATAAACCACTAGGACAAATATCAGCTCACGCTATTTTTATATAAGATTAGACATACATTAAACTAATTGATTCCGTTACTTATCTTATCACATCCTTCTAATTCATACAATTATTTGAATGAGTAAATTAACAACTAACATGTCCTATACCGCAAGCTACTACTTAATAACTAGGTCCTTACTAAAATATACACACAAAATAGCAGAAGCTCAAACCGGCATAGCCGAGGTGGATCACTTGCACATTACCAGTCCTAAAGCAGGAATAAACTCCGTCGTTTATGAAATTTGCGGAAGCAGCTATGGTGTTCATACTTACAGCAATACGGCTTTATAATTGTGATTGTTTCTGGAAAAGCAAAAGTAATAAGACTCCCACACTACTCCTACCACATTGTAACTAAGTTGAAATTTCACGTGGGCGCATAACGAAGCCACGATGTATTTACCTAACCTTTAGATTTACATACGCCCACACTACGTCCGTTCTAGATTTGATTTAATTTACATTAGCGCAGAAATTATTTCTAAAAAATAAAAAAGGCACATCACAGGAATTCGCTATTTAACATTTTGTAATTTTTGTATGCTATTTTAAAATGTTAATTAGAATGAACCTCAAGAGCTAACAAAAGCTACTTTTTCAAAAAATACTGGGTTTTCGTTATATTCGTTTAAAAACTGATGCTCCAATTAGAGGTAGAATTAGCTAATGACTATAAGAACCACATGTTCTGAAACGTAAATTTAAGTGGTTGACTTCAATAAGAACCGTTTTTCTGAAGTGAATTTCGTACGGGAGAAACTGGGCAACCACTGGGACGTCAGGCTAACAGGCTGACGTCAGTGACGTCACTTAGAAATGAAGTTACAAAAATAATAAATATTGTTGTTGATTTGGAAAACCTTAAAAGGAACAATAGTAAATGAAATACAACGCTCGAGGGATTCATATGTGGGCCCATATTTTGTTTGTTATATTACATGTAGATTCAGATTAATGTTCTCTTCAAATTATGATATAGAGCACAATGATCCTGTTCGTGTTGAAGCAAAAGCAGTTTGAAATAAAAATTTTAGAATCTACACAACGCAATTAATTTGAGATCTGCAGAATTGGGCAAGCATGTATCTCTTACTCCCACGATACTACCGCGAAGTGACAGTTATGTCGGTATGTTTCATCTACTTTCTGTATCTCGTCAGGCTCGTTGGAGAGGTGATGAGAATCGACCACTTCGTGTAATTCTTCGTCGACAATTAAATCACGTTTCGTAACGTTGCGTACCTAATGAGAAGTGAAAGATGTGAATGTGAATGTGAAATGAATTACCCATTAGGAAAAAGATTGAAGGAGGACAACACGAAACATTAAGGTGTAGAATCTTGGTAATTCTTTTTACAGAGACATCCAAAATCCATCGTAATGATATTTCCTGTATGGTTAGCTAGTATATATAGAGAATGCTTGTAAGTTTTTTCTGATGTTTGTGGTTGTCGATAGTAAGTAAAAGATCCAATTACGGAATTAAAAAAACGCTTTTTCCTTAATCAAATCTACATTGTTCAGAATCTAGTGGAGTTTGTAATTTATTAGAACTCAACTAGTTAATTAACTTAATGGTACCTGTAATTGAGTAATTTACTGTGTGTAATTTAATAAGGTTAAATAAGGTGTAAGTAAATGGCTGAGTTCTTGTTCATTTTATTGAAATGAGCGTGGAAAAGAAAAGCTTATAGTAAGGGGTAGTGCCACAGTGCATGCATGTATGCAGTCTAATTGGGCCAGCACGACCGGGGAGGTACCTCTCGCTTACGCTTACGTAAAGTAACAGCTGTGCTGCCGCGTTTCGTAGGGTGTATAAGTAGCCGGTGGCCTTTTTAAATTGTAATAACTGTTTCGCCAGAGATTATACGTTTACGAGTAGATCATGCCTAACAATGCTGCTCAACGTTTGTAGAGCGGATAACAAGCAGGTGATTTCTGGCATTATTTGTTTTTAAATAATTTATTTACTCGGCCCGGGCTATCTAAAATTCTTTCGCGGGCCATAGTGTGGCCGTGTGTGTACCCGTTGCTGTGGGGTTCAGTAGCCCAAGATGAGCCCGCACATCTCGGTCAAAGGCAATCGAACCGAGGAAACTGGCTCTTTGCATTATTCTTCTATTCTATAACAGCGGGTAAAAGAAGAAAGAGAAGGCGCTATCGCGGACGGGATAAATGTCGAGGACGAAGACCACATTCCATTGCACTCTACCGAAAATGAAGATCTCTACTAAAAAGTGAGCTCCTCTGTGGAAGTAGTGTCTGTCGAGGTGCCCTAATAAATAAGGATGTTATTGAAGTCGA
Organism: Calycopis cecrops; assembly: GCA_001625245.1. Classification (NCBI taxonomy): domain Eukaryota; kingdom Metazoa; phylum Arthropoda; class Insecta; order Lepidoptera; family Lycaenidae; genus Calycopis; species Calycopis cecrops. The sequence goes on along the minus strand of LUGF01028831.1, from coordinate 294,513 downwards.
AATCGGCCCGCACGTCTTGGGAAGTAGTTCTTATATGACACTGCCGTAAAGTGACAGGTGCACTGTTTCATTTCTTGGTATTTGTAAGAACTATACATCAATAATTTCTACTATACAGTAATGCCGCATTTGTGGACAAACCGCAGTATTTTTAAGTTCAAAGTGAAGCTATATCTTTAATGTAATCGCATTATTTTAAATATAAATGTAATGTGTGCAATTTCACAAAACATATCCGTTTTACGTCCGTACCATTTGGAATTTCCATAATAATAAACATAAGGAGTAAGCTGAAACTCGTAAACTACGTTCGAGCTTATGTATGATAATATTAGCTTAGTCTTACATATGAAATACATAAAATTTGCGTTGCTCGAATACAAATAGATGTTATACATCGTATCGCCTCTCTTACCTAGTATAAATGACTTGATTGGCGTAGATTGCAGGACCTATTTACTAACTTATTGCTAAAAAGAGGACAGACTACTAAAATAATCTATTTTAACAATATAAAACTGAAGAGTTCGTATATTATAAAATTATTCTCGCGACCAATGAATTGAGGAAGATTACCTATGATATTGAAGAGGTATACTAATGTAATTGAACTAGTAGTATTGTAGTTCACATTGATAAGAGAGGATAAAGTAATTACTTCTTATTTCTCCTATTTTCATCAGCGTTGTGAGTGCATAAAACGTATTTACTTTTTCCTCGGCTTCCTGCTATGGTTGAGCATTTGAGATTATCAAAATTGGTTTAAGGATATCATTGTCTTTGACTAGTCGGTTGCATTCTTTGTTGTTAAAGTCTTGTCTAGTATAAATCACACAAACATCGTAACGTGGTGCCACAGGCAGTAACGACCTCATTTGACGGTGTCATAAACATTGGCGCTACAATTAAAATGGCGTCGTAAAAGCCACTCGTTTCCTCACCACGGTCATATCCACTGCGGTTTTATTTAATTACTTCTATCATTTATGATTGTTTAGTTTAGTTATTAGTTTTTTATGATATGATGTTATTGTACTATCTTCAGTACATTTGTTGCGTACATGTTTTACCATCTAGCTATACCTATACGATCTATATAATGTATATCATATAAAAACAAAGTTCATTTAAAATTAATATATAAATGTTACTTCCGAATACTCAAGTTTTATATTAGTGATAGAATTTTTAAGAGCGAATTTGTATATCCGAAAGTAAGTACCTTACAAAGTTAGATTAGAAACTTAACCTCTACATATTTTATGATATTCGTTAATTTTGTTTCATGCCGAAGTTATCGTACTTTGATTATAAGAGTGAACCTGTAGATCAATGCAGTATTATTAATATAAGTAGGTATAGGTACGTCTCTGTTATCGTGTGCTATATTTTAACCACAATAAATAATGAGAGGATGTACTTATATAAATAATCTCTTATATATAGCTATAATCACATGATTTGCTTCAGTGGCGTAACTATACCGCTTGAGGCCTATGGAAAATTCATAAGGTGATTTCAATAGGTACATTAATATAGAGTGACACGTGTGAACAAAAAATCACCATTGTTTGCCAGTAAGAGTTAGTGATATTGCATTGCAGCGGATCGGGAAGGTACCTCTCACTAATAAAATTCCAACGTAAAGTTGTAGCTGGACTTTCCTTATTCCGACGATGTTCATTTTTTAGACTATACAGGGAAAATCCGGAACACTTAATGACTACCAAAGGCTCTAGAGGAGGGCTCGGAGATCTGAATGGTTCTAGTTGATGTGGTTACGATCCCTTTCCGAGTTGATATGTGTGCGGTGACCTTAATTCTGCACATAGCACTTCCACAAACATGTTTGCCAATATACCACTGAGACAGCCAAAACTCAACACTCATATCTAGAAACAAAGTTTAAATTTACACGTGAAGTTATAACTCGCAGTTCCCAATGAGAATGATGCTCGTAAAGAATGAATGAGTGAATTATAAATGCTTTTATCAAACAAAGTTATGTAACGGAGTGATGAACGAGGAGCGTGCCAACGCGAGTTGCCCTCCTCAGAGTCAACATGTAAAGTTACAGTACACGATACGATGTTTACAACGTGAGAGACGACGTCGTATCGGATGATGTGACAACACCCGTAGTATACAGAAATTTCAGGCTATTTAGCCCCTTGAAAAGTTACATTTAGGGTTGCGTTTCTCAGAAGATGCAATTTTATCTTTTTAATGTGTATGGGGGGTCAGTAGAAGCTTAAGTTCAAGCTTGTGGGGTCGCCAATATTGTACCCTCTTGTTGGAAAACAGGATACAAAGGGTTTTCGCGCTGTATCTCTTAAAATAGCAATCCTACAGAAAATTTTATGAAACATTAAACGTAGCAAATTAAACTGTCTAAAATTTCATATCTATTACTTTTTATCGTCAAATATCCAATGAAAAAGTTATAAACAAAAATAAGTTAAAATAAAAAGTTTGGTAAAACCAAATGTGCATGCCTTAAGCACTCGTGTCATACGTATGTTATTTAAATTAGATACTCATGATAACATATACGTTTTTCACCA
>LUGF01028831.1:265500-281103 GCA_001625245.1 Calycopis cecrops | reverse complement strand
ATCGCCTACGCTACGAAATCAATACAGCTCTGGCCGGGAAGATGATGGGGAGATGTCTAGTGCCATGGCAACACCGGGGTGGCAGCAACACAAACACAAACCTATATATAATTTTTAGTTTAATAAGTACAATTAACTTTAATCTTGATGCGAACTAGTGCAACTTTAGAGTTTTAACAGTTCGGTGATTTGTATCAACCGAACTATTGCTACCCAAAAGTTGTTCTAGTTCGGTCAACCGGACTAACAACCGAACTTCTGCTACAAGAGGTTTTTCCTTGTTGCACAAAAAGGACTTTATGCATCACCAGCGCCGGGCACCGTTAGGCTAATGGGGCTTAAAATCATTTTTGTATTTATAACAGGACCCTCATCTCAACTCAAAGGTCTCTAAGCCCCGAACACCGCCAGAGCTTAATCCGGCGATGTTGAAAACATAACTGCCAGAAAAATAGTAATATCGTCCTAGCCGACACACAAGTGCACTCTCTATTCCCTCACTCTCATATTCCGATGGGACGGCAATCCGACACGACCGGTGAGAGATCAGGCGCAGGACCGACGGCTTAACGTGCTCTCCGAGGCACGGGGGTGTATCACCGCCAACTTCCTGACTCCGGACTGTTATTAGAAATTGAAAAATCCCAATAACATTTTTTGGTCCGACCCGGGATTCGAACCCAGGACCTCACGTCTGTGGCTGAACACGCTTACCACTAGACCACGAGGCAGTCAATATCAAGGCATCGTCAGAATACATCATCCCGTGTTCATAGGCGCGACCTGGATTATTTTCATTCATTTACATTCATCATCTATACATACAATTAACCAATATAAAATATAGAACTAAAGATGTATGGCGTGTGGATAACAGAGTTGATACTTTTTCTACGATCTGTCTGACAATGACAGACACAGAATTTTCAATGGCTACTTTATTTTTATTTTTTATTTTATTTTATTTTTATTTGGGAAACATAGGTACAATGTAAACAATACTTAAATGACAAAAAATACATCTAACACATACATCAATAAAGTTTCCACTAATCATTGGTACACAACATTAAAAAAAATAATATAACAAATTAAATTAATTTAGATTTGAATACATACATTTAAATATAAATTTTGAGATTTCTTGCTTATATTTAACAATATTTAAATTAAAAATGTCGACTGAGTTATAACATTTATTAGACGTGAAGTAAGCTTTACATATAAATGCACTTTTAAAATAACTGCTTTTACATTTTGGCACATACAAGAGAGTAGATTTTCTTGCGCATAATCTTGGACAATTAAAATATATATTAGATATTAGATATGGTGAATCAACTATATTGTGAATAATTTTGAACAGAAAAATTAGATCTCGTTGATGGCGACGACTAACTAAGAATGGCAAAATGTTGTCAGAAAAACCTATTTTCTGTTGTATCTTTTTAACAAATTTATTCTGTAAGAGTTCAATTGAATCAATGTGGATTTTATATTGCGGATTCCATACTGTAGAAGCATATTTCAAGATTGAACGGACTAATGAGTTGAATAATAATATTAAAGTGTTACAAAATTTAAATTCCTTTCCATTTCGTAAAACAAAACCAATCATACGATGTGCGTTGGATACGATGGAGTTTATATGTGCTGAGAAAGTGAGTTTACTATCTAACAATACTCCTAAGTCCTAATTCTATTCTATATCTATTATCTAATAAATTCTAATTCCTATTCTAATACTTTCTTTCCCACCACCCGGCTGCCGATGCCCATGCCTTATTCTCTTACATTTTTTACTTTACGGCTTAGTTAGTAGTCAACGAAAGTTTATTATAGTTATAATTTTTTATAAATTTAAGAAATACAAAAAAAATTACATATTTGTACATCTAAACTTAGCAGTATTCGGAACTGGGACTGACAATACTGATATAATTAGTAACGGCAAGAAACTTTTGTATTAACCATTGGATATAATATTATTACTTACTTACAATATCTGATCCTGCAGGGCATCTTCTCTTTCCCCATTCATTCATTTGAATCATTCTGTCCGATCCTGGGCGTGCTAACTATTTTACCGTGATGGCTCTCCACCTGGTGGTTGGTCTTTTCGCTGCGATATCCTTAGCTAGGCCTCCTCTCGGTTACTGCCTTCGTCCACCTGGCGTCTTGCCGCCGCAAGATCTATCTCATCTCCATTTTAATTCAGTATAAATATAATATCGGCATTCACATCTATTACTCTAGTTTTACTATGTAATATGTATATAAGGGAGCTCCTTATATAGATGTGAAGCAGCTACACCCCATCCCCAAAAGAACTGTCCTCACTCTCGCAAACCACACGAATCAGTGAAGCAAGCTGCAGCAGTCCAATTCTATATTCTCTCTTCTCTTCTATACAACTCAAGGTCTATATTATGTTAGTGAAAAATGCCACTACTTTTACTAAGGATAGAAGAATGGCTGAACTAAGAGTTTTGTTATTTTGTTTCCCATTCGCAGAAAGCGCTATTGGTAATAAAGATCTCTTTTTTTTCTGTCACCAAGTGACATTAAATCCATCCGAGGAAACTTTGATTTCTATGAGAACCGATCACCGAACAGTACCTAACCTTTAAAGATTTTCCTTGCTAAAATAAGTGTTATGAAAGTTTTTCGCAAGCTGTACGGTTTTTTATATTTTATAGAACGAAGCTATTTATAGCTTTTTATTATATATACTATATTTTATAGCATTGTCGTGAGAATGGCCACAGGTTTTACAGAAGTCGAAGCTATAAGAACGTAGGTGAGAGGCGTCAAAGGCCACATTTCGAGGCAAATTATGTTTATCTTTTTCCAAAGCTCTTAGAAGATGCAAAGACGTAGAGAGTCGTCAGCCTGTATCTTGGTGGCGCGTTTGCCAGTCCTATATAAAAAAAATATTTGTATTCTTTGATTTCTCTTTTCATCCCGTGGAGGCGGGCAAGTCGCAGACAGCAACTAGTATACGTATACATGACAACAAGGATTAAATTGAAACGCAATTCGTCAGGCGGCGCATGCGCGACCCCATCGATTTTGAATCAGACGGCACCCGGCTCATTTCGCTGTTGATAAAGAGCCGGTGAGTACTTTTTAGAGAGATTTAGTGATCCGAGTCTTTTTTACCATAGTCAGTCAAAAACAAGTGCATGTACCTTGCCGTGGCGTTGATTATAATAATAGCAAGTTTGGTCAGGCTGCAAGTAAGTCAGAATTTGATTAATAAAAAGGAATGCTTCTGTTTCTTCCCGCACCTGTTTCGAATCTGTTCACCCTAATGCCTACGTGTCACATGTCCTTCTCAACCCTGTTGTTATTTTTTTGACACAGGCAATTTGTTTTTGTTGTAATGCCAAATTCGCCTGACCTAAGTCACTGGCAACTTCAATGCTTTTTGTTATATTTTTTTTATTTCTTACTCTACTTTTTATTAGATGCTGTGTGTTGTCTATATATTTATACGATCTTCAGTATTGTGAATTCTTTTGCCTTTGTGTCGTTTGTCTGTCTTTATGTATTTGTTAATTTACATATTGAACGCCGAATTAATGTAATACGTAATAGTTGTGTCGTCTACGCGCGCAACAGGTTCAAAGCATGCGCGGCGCTATTACGGTTTCTCGAAGCATTTTTATGCGAGTTGATATACAAATATATATATATAACATAGACGAAATATTATGTGAAAAAAAATCTAAACCATTACCATGTGAAACTTAATTACTTAATTTTCGATTATTTTAAATTGAGATTCTCCATCGCAAGCAGAAAATTATCAATTTATTCACATACCTTTGTTAAAGTATGCCAAATTCCGGAGAACGCTTAAAACAATGATGATTTATATAAGTTAACAGCACTTGCGATTTAATGATATTTTAAGAATAATCATGTAGATATTATTTCGATCTGTGAATATAATTAGAAGAATCTGGTTTTGCTTTTACAAAAAATAATATCCTCAAAACGTGTTCGAAACTCAAACGAGTTCATGTTGCATCGAGTAGTTGTCGTTAACCAGTGGTAGGGTGTTGCATTGGGACCTGCGCCCTGCACATTTCGGAGCGTTATTGATGCGATCCCTTGACAGCATATATCTAGGTAGTTAGCGTACGCCTAGGTACGCCCTGGCAACCCTAGGCACAAAGAAATGTTGCAGTTCGGTATAAAAGTGATTTAGGTACATACATAAACTACTAAGACGGTTTCTATAATACATAAATAATATATTTAGGAATCCATTATACAATTATGATAAGACTTTAACAAAATATTGCGTCACAATATTTTAATAGCTATTGTGAGATGTCATCCTTTAGAAGCATTCCTTGCTTTTTCTTTTTAATTTAATAAAATGAAGAAAGTCGACGATTAATGTTACCACATTATGTTAGCTTTATTACATACAACAAGTGGTATAAACAAAACGCACACAAACGTAGTATTGTATATTGGCACTGTTCCAACTAAATCTAAACACAAACTAAACAATACGAAGTTCAACGAGGAGTCGACACGTGGCGGTATTTTAATTCAAATCTCACGTGTAATTCGAAATCATGTGTCTGTTTACCATAAAATTTTCAATTTGTTGAAGACAAATCGATAAAATTACACTTCAACTTTTAACGAAAATGGTAAAAAAGTTTCATTTGTATTTAGTCCTTTTTATGCTTAGCTTTTTACAGTATCTCATAGACATCGGAATAGATTATACAGATGCGTTGCTCACACGTCACTTTACGCCCGTACCGTGTATGCGAGAGGTACCTCCGGTCGTGCCGGATCAGTTCGGCTGTAATGCAGCATGGATCTCTTACTAATATCTTGTAATAATTTATTTATTCGTTAATATTGAAGTTCCAGTCGACTAGAAATAGTAATAGCGTCACATCAGGACATGCGCCTTGCACATTTAATTAAAAGGTATTGATTTGAAACTGTATAAGCCTAAACGTAGTTAGTACCTATCCGTCTGGGCTTAGCTCCGCCCCGACTTCGACTATGCGTAGGGCGGACCATGTTGTTTTTACCCACGACGGAAGCGAGACGGTACCTATATAAAATTAAATGACATTGTTTTTATTCAAATAGAGTAATATAGTCCTCGCCACCACTCAAGTTCGTCAGACGCGGCGCTTCGGTCCCGAAATATAATGTTGCTGGAAATTGAATATCGAAATACCCCATTAATATTTTTATTGCACAAAGCTTACCAACTACATTAACACATGTATTATTTTTATACTTTGCCATTATAGAATTAAGTTGTTTGCCGTGTCTGCAAAAAATACTAACTGAAACATGCCGATATGACTGTTAATCATACATTTCGCAATCGTTGATAAATGAAAATGAATATTTAATATGATTATATTATATTCATATAAATAATTTTGAATTTAATTAATTCAATTTTAAATTTAACCCTTAATTTAGAAAATATTTATTTATTTATTTATATGGAGAAAGATACAGAAAAAATTACATGATAGATATAATACTCTTAAATAGTAAAAAGGAAACGCTCGCAACACTTTATAAATTTATTATATACGAAACTAAAGATAATTATTTAGAGACAACTATATAATCATAATCGATACGACTATTATTAAAGCCTAGCACGTCCGTCGCTTCCGAGCTCTCGAGAAAAGTGAAGTGAGTCTGCGGCTGCCGTGTTGCTAGCTACCTCGCGCTAATCGTTCTGTTCCGCCTGAGTGAACACAGCTCGCATGTCATTGGAGGGGGATTCTTCTAAGAATACAATATTGAGTTACAATTCTATAATTAATAAATTGTTTTCTTGGAGTCTCACTGAGAACATAGAATAGTTTTTTTTTTTAATTTTGAAATGAGCGATATGATATGAGATAATTTTGAAATACATATATGAATACATCACTGTAGCCACTCGGTACAAAGCATGATTACATTTTTCACTATTTAACTTCTTTGAAAAATGTATTTTCGTATACTTGTTATAAGCTTTTTAAGAGTTTCGGATTTACTGTAAGCACTTACAGTATATGTGGTTTAATTTAACGTCTCTTGAATTTATCAACCTTGTATATAAAAAAAAAATATATTTTAATTAATCTATTACATGCATAAAAATTAGTTTAAATTGTAAATGTTTACTGTAGGATTTGACAGTGTAGGTTTAGAAGATTTAAAAAAAATTAACGCTTCCCGCAACAACTTCTTTCACCCCCGCTGGGTTGTCTATTTGTTAAATCTTGTGAGTTGGGAGCTGGCGCGTGCGCGATGGGACAGCCATTACTGTATGTGTTGTGTAAATTGTGTTCACGTAGTGCTTGCGTTGATTGATTCGCATTATAATCCACTCAATCAGTGATATTGTGCTAAAACCACTTCAAAGAGAATGTTTCGTCATTTTTGTGTTCCTGAATGTGAAACCCAGAGATAGGAGGCTTAACTTTAACAATTTCCTGTGCAAGATTAATGTAGCGATCAGTAGTTACTATATATATCAGAAGAGCTCCAGAGGATGGAGAACCTGACAAAGTGTTTGCTTGTCTTTGTTGAGATCTCTGGAAACATACAGGCGATAAATTATATATATATATATATATATATATATATATATATGCTGAACATACCAATTTTAACGAAGAAAGATGTTTTTTTTTATTTATTGAAGTAAAATAATTATGACAGTCATAGTTCCATAGCCAGCCACTCCAAACTCTGCTGCTGCTGTTTTGATTTCAATGAAGACTTGTATAAAACAATTAAGGATTAAAATTTTGAAAGCAACACCTCCAATGTATGTATGAAGAACAAATAAACAACAATAGAGTAAAAAATAGAGTATTAATAAAATCATTGTATTGAATGAAAATCCTATTGTAAATAAAAAAAACAAATTTTTATTTGACTTTTATTTATACTATCCTGGGAACATAAATAAAGTAATATTATTATGAGGATAAAATAATTTTAAAAACTTTATCCTATTGTAAATAAAAAAAAGTTTTTTTTTGTCTTTTATTTATCCTAGGAACATAAATAAAGTAATATTACTATGAGGGTAAAATAATATTTAAATATTTTTTATAATCAACATTGTTTTCTGTTAGAAAAATATTAAATACGGTATTTTTTTTATATAGCCATCATTGTAAACTATGCCACGTAGTCTGGTCACACTGATAATACTTGTCATCTTCTTAACTTGCAACGGCCTAATGTTTGAATCATGGCCGTCTGAACCTGGGTAGTCTGTGATGAATATTGAACATTTTTTTTTTGTAATTTTCAACTATATTCATGCATTGCATGCATGGTATTTGACATCTAGAATACTTAAAAATATTATAATACCTTTTTACACGTAAATATACAGGGTTGATAAAAGCGAGAGGCGTTAAATGAAACCATAGGTACATACTTTAAGCGCCTACAGTTAATCATAAACTATTAAAAAAAGTTTACGACAAGCATACGAAAATACTTTTTTCAAACAAGTTATATAGCGAAAAATTGTTATCACTCTTTGTACCGGGCGGCTACAGCCTACAGCAAGCACGGAGTGAATGACCCCGGCCGCCTATAGTCGGCGATCAGCTGCGATACAGCCTCATGTACAAAATGAGAACAACCTTTAAAAAAATTCTTGAGGCTTAACTATTTTGTTGTTCAATGATACACAAAAAATATGCGGTTCAATTTAATGTCTCTCGCTTGTATCAACCTTGTATAAAAGTTAAAAATAAAAATAAAATAAAATTATTGAGACTACGTAAAACATATAGGTACCTATTGTCCACAAATATTAATTAAAAATCAATAATTACTTGAAAGCATTTAATACGCGAATTAATTACTGTTCAATCGAACAAAATCTCGATGTTGAATGTTCGACGAGATCGTATGTGACGTAGCACGCGTAGGAGGCTCCGCCCCCGGGGACTACGCCCTTTGAAATTATAAAAAATAACTAAGTACATGATTCTAGCTCACTGAACAATTAGGTTTTATTTTAATTCATTGTGTTTATTTAGCCCTCTTCTAGCAATTTAGATAAAGGTCAGAACTTTTATACTTAAAAGATTTTATCATACCAGTAACTGTGGTAATGGAAACTTAAGCAATTAGAGTAAGTAGATTGTTTGTAACTCAGCTATACCGTGCATGCTACGCCAAGGGTTGCTATTCCGGCAAGTGTATGCATGATTATACTAGCATAATAATGTATATAAATATGTTTGTCACTGAAATCTTATCAATGCGTAATTTTGTTGCAATCAATGCGTAATTTTATATTGCGAGTACCAAAGTACGGAAATATATACAAAAATTTGAATTTGAAAATTGAAAACAGGGCAATTGCGAGTCGGACTCATACACTGACGGTTCCGTATCAAAGAGGTTAGTTAGTTAGAGGTTAGGTTTCTCCGTGATTGTTAAGGTGAACAACACAATCAAAGATTTCCTTGCATTAGTGAATCGATATAATGTGTAAACTTTACTGTCACGTATCATGGTCCGCGACTTGACTGATTCGCTTGCATACATTCGATATTTTTAGTATGAGTGGGGATAGAATATTCAAATTTTAAAAAATCGAATCCACTACAACATTTAAACGCTTGCTCGTTTGGTTCCCTATAACATAAAAAAAATGAAAGGAAACGTTGTAATACTGACTCTATTCCAACTAAATCTAAATCCAAACAAATTAAACAATAACTTTTTTTACAATTTTTTCGCAGTTCAAGCCTCTCATGTAATTAAATTTCTCTACTACTCCATAAAAAAATAATTGCTTAGGAAAAAAGTTAAAGGTTGTGAACTTTAACAATTTCTATGATTTGTTTTTAATGCTTTTAAATCGATAAATTTGATATAATAATTTCAGTCAACAATAGGTAGGTAATGCTTTGTTGATAATATATGGGCGTCGCATCGGGACATGCGCCTTGCACATTCGATATTGATTTGAAAATTTATAGCATCTGCGTAGTTAATTGGTGTCGGCCTGGGTCTAGCTTCGCCCGGGCAGACCTATATACTTTGAACACTTTTCTTTCATATGAATCCTTAGTTAACAGATTTGTAAGGTAATAATATTAAATAACTATTTATTTAATATTTATAGGTGCATAATATGTAAACAGGAAAATGTTGTTTTATTTTGTGTTAAATAAGATTAATTAATTATTGTCTAAAAGTAATAATTGTTTACTGTAATGAGAATACTTACGTTGATACAGTAATTTATGTGTAAACTAAGTACGTTTGTGTATAATTAATTGAGTAATAATTTTATTTAAATGTACAACACAAGGCCAAAAATAATATTCATCATCATCATCATTTCAGTCATCATAGCAGGCTAATAACATTTTTACGTGTATTATTAATGTAAATATTTAACTTTACTAAAAAAGATTGCTCGATGTCATTTAAATTGTATTACTAAATTCTTTGAAGCCATAGAATATTTTCCAAAAAATGTATCTTTTCCAATTTTAAAACAAAACTAAAGAAAACTTCGTATCGGCCAAATAATTAAAACTTAACATACATTGGGGTAAAATTAATCAATATTGAGGTCCCGCAACTATGGGCCATATTTTATTCATCGGTCACACTCAAACAAATTACACTATGTATAATAAAATAATACGAGATAAAAAAAATTAAATCTTTTTGCCTTTTATTCGTTTATTTGTCTTTTTATATATTGTGTCATCATAATGATAAGTGCAATAGTAGTCGCTTAGACGCAACAGGTCCAAGGAATACGCCACGCTATCATAGTTTCTCGATGCATTTTTAAGCGAGTTAAAAAACACAAATATGTAGAAAAATAAATCTGCAATGCAACATTACCAAGTAAAAACAAGTAATAAAATTGTATTTTATTGTTATATAATGCACATGTGGAATTTTAAATATTCACTGTCATTAAACTTTGCGAGTACGAGTAGGTAGGTAGTTGCTTAGCGTAGAATTTAGAGAAACACACATAATAATCAAATTTTAGAATAAGAGTAGGTATATTTTTTTTTCATTCTTTGAAATAGTTTAATAGAGCATGAAATATTTTTGTAATTTCAATTGAAGCAATACAAAATATAAATTTAATTCAATCGAGATGTTAACGCATCGAGAAGTGGTAAAATAGAAGGGGCGTTGCATTAGAACATGCGTCTTGCACATCTTACATTATGTGATGTGAAAATTTATTACATCAACGTAGGTTGTGCGTATTGGCTGGAATCTAGCTATGCCCAGGATAATCTAAGTCAACATAAAGTTACTTCTTTTAGTCGTTTACACAAAATATGATGGTGAGATTATTTTTAGCCTCCTACTCAAAAGGTATAAGTTTAAGGTATGTAAGTAAGTAAAAGGTATAAGGTATAGGTATAAGTTTGTTTGGTCGAGTGGTTGTGACTTGCGTGTTTGCATTTTATTTTCTTTTTTCTGTAAGTAAATAAAATTAAATTTGAGTTTAAAAATCGCGAATTAACTAAAAACTCCCAAAAAACCGAATAAATTATCTGTCATTTGTCGTGTCGGAAGACCTCTTAGTGTATAAAATAAAACTAGAATAAAAAAGTTGACAATAAGAATATACCACAAAATACGATTCAATATGTACCTGTACTATAAAATTATATATTTTATAATGTACATATTGAATACTGAACTAACATTATACGTAATAGTCATGAACTAGGCGCAACATGTTCACAACATGCGCGTCACTGTAATAGTTACTCGTGCCGTAATGGTTTCACGATGCATTTTTAAACCGACTTGAAATATACAAATATCTGAATTAAAGATTATTTACTACAATACAACATTTTTACATTCTCACTTGTTTTGAAATTAATTAACTTCATTATAAAATCATTATTTTTTCATGATGATATTTATCAATGTATATAAATTAACTTAAGACTATGTCCTCCATCAATAAAACTTAAATCTGGTTATGTTTATACAAAATATTATCCCTAAAAGGTGTTTATAATTAAAGCGAGTTTATATTGCAGCGACATGTAGTCTAACGACTACAAATGGTAAGGGCGTTGCATAGGGACCTGCGCCCTGCACATTTCAGGGTGGTATTGACGCGACCCCTTTATGAAATATCCAGGTAGTCAGTTTACGCCTAGATCGAGGTGCGCCCGGGCGACCTTAGCTCAGGTTCAGGTTTCAGAATGAAGTAAAAGTTTCATTTAAAATGATTTTCGGTACGTATATAAACTAAGATCATTTCAAGAGAAAATATTAAAAATTATAGGGAATTTATAACATTCACGTCGGATAAACCTGAGAAAATATTGCGTAACAAAAATTTTAACTATTTATTTAACAAAAAATATGAACACATTGTGACAAATTCATTATTTACAAAAAGGGTCGTTATCAAACACTGTAATATTGGCACTATTTCAACTAAACCTAAAGCAAAACTAAAACAACAGAAAACTGAAAACTAGTATTATTTGTTACTGTTGAAGGCTCACATATAATTTAATTATATATTTATTATATAAAATATATTAAATAACTTCGTGAAATTATAATAATTTCAGTCGACAATAGGTTGTTGATGACATAGGGGCGTCGCATCGGGACATGCGCCTTGGACATCTCATTCGGTGTTGTTGTTGTACGCAGGTAATTCGTATTGGCTGGTATATAGCTACGCCCTGACTGAGCTAGGCGGACATGAAATCTTTTCTTTCACTCGCTTACTCAAAGGAGACTCGCGGGTTTCTAAGAGTAGTTTCACCACGTAGTAGTTGTAGTCACCTACACGGATCATTGTAATGTAGTCACCTACAAGTTTCCAGCCAGTGTTGTTGATCAGGAAACCATATATGATTTAATTTTTTTCCAATAACTTGTTTAAAATATTTTATAAAGTTATTTATGTTGACATTTTAGACTATATACACAGATGCAAAATGACAATCTTGTCAATTTTTTTACTTATGAAGATGTTTATTTTATTTTACAAAATCATTATAAACATATGTTATGTTACAAAAGGTTCCACGATGATACAAATCACTAGTCAGCGTAACCAAGTAATAACCAGATCATTTGATGTCATTATAACCTAGTTGTCAAATGGATAAAAAAACCATTAGTTATTTTGATATCTATTTCATTGATTCACTATCATAATACTGTTATTTATTTTTATGTAATTACTAGCTACGCCCCGCGATTTCACCCGCGTGAATTTCGATCCCGTGGAAAATCATCCCATGCCATTCCATAGGAACATTTTCGGGATAAAAACTACCCTATGTGTCAATCCAAGTTACCCTCTGCGTGTGTGCCAAATTGTATGAGCATCGGTTCAGCAGTTTCTGCGTGAAGGAATGTCAAACAAACAAACAAACACAACTTTCGCATTTATAATATTAATAAGATTATGCTGGTGATCGGATATTGTTGCCATACCGACAACAGCCTTTGAACGTCAGAATTATATTTATTGTACCTCCACTCTCCATAATTTGTTGTCATGCTAAATATCATCGATTCTTTGAACAGCAAAGATTACAGGAAGCAATAAAATAGAATAAAATAAATAATAATAAAATAAAGTAGTTTTAAATGTAGGTACTTTTGCATCATATTTATTAAAAGAGCCGTTCCCAATGTTAATCTGCACAGTGCAGCGTAAAATAATGTAAATAAAATATGAATTAAATGTCCATGAATCGATACATAGAAAAATCGATTAGTCGCATTAGGGGCTAAATTATTAAATTCATATTTCTGGACCCTGACCAGTTCTACAATAAAAGTGCTGCAAGAAATACAAGTGCCTAAAAATTATCTTTTTTTACATACAAGGTTTATGTCTGTATTTCATTGTCTCCTTTGCAAGCATAAATTAAGTAGCTGTATAATTTATTTTTATCATCCGACACAAAAACGTATTATTAATCTGATGTCTGCGAAATTAATTTATTTTTTCACTACTGTTTAGATATAGTTTTGCGTATGTGTTGTCTTTATGTCATTAGTCATATTTTCTGTACAGGGTTATTCCTTATTTTAAAATTTGGCCGGTGACCAAAAAATAACGCTGTATAATAAAAATCTGAAGTCCCTATGTATAAAAGTAATTTATTTTTTATTACTTTTTTGATGTTGTTTTGCGCCTGTGTTGTCTTTGTGTCATTAATCGTATTTTTTTTATATGTAATAATGTATTTTTTCTTGGTGACCCTCGTACATAGCTTTTTTTATTAGTTTACTACTAACTTATATATGCTTCTTTTATTTAATTATGTCCAATACCAACAGTAAAAGGTTTAAGTACAATCATGATTTCATAATTTACTGCATTTATCGTTTTTAGATACCTTAAGAATTAAGCCTTGCTAAAATGATTAGGTACGGTTTTTTGTGATTTTACAATTCTGAGAATATAATAAGTAGGTAAATAAGGTAAGGTAACCCAAGAATATTTATCTACTTAAACAATAAAACTAGAATTGGATTTTGCTTGTACAAAATATTATGTGTTTATAGTTGAAGCGAGTTTATATTGCGTCGAGATGTAGTCGTTAACAAATGTTAGGGGCGTTGCATTAGGACCTGCGCCCTGTACATTTCAAGGTGGTATTGACGCGACCCCTCTTTAGACTATCCAGGTAGACAGTTTACGCCTAGATCGAGGTGCGCCCGGGCGACCTTAGCTCAGAATGAAGTATAAGTTTCATTGAAATTTTCGGTACTTATATCGAGGTCCGCCCGGGCGACCCTGGGCTCATAATGAAATGTTAGAGTTCGGTTCAAAAGTGATTTAGGTACTACTGAGATCATTTCGAGAGATTATATTAAAAGCTTTAAGGAATTTGTAAAATATTTACTTCAAGATAAATAAGAAAAAAATCAAATCGAAAATAATCATTACCAATACACATAACGCATTTCAAAAAATTTCTTGTTTTATTGTATATTAAGTCAAATTAGGGAAAATAAATATTAATGTTATTACCACATTATGGCAAATATTATTACACAACAAGTGTCAACCCAACGAAAACAAACGCTGTAGTATTGGCTCTGTTCCAACTAATTCTAAAGCCAAACTAAAACAACAAGAAATGAGTTCAACTAGTGAAGAAATCTTTTATTGTCATTCAAGGCTCTTATTAAGTTATTTAAAATCGCTTCTAACAAAACTTTTTGTCATTTTTTATTTGTCTTATCATTTGATTTGTAAATATAATTGTCAAATTTTCAGTCCACATTATATGGTAATACGTTGTTGATGATATACGGGCGTCGCAGCAGTACATGCGCCTTGTATATTCGACATTGATTTAAAAATTTATTTCTTCTACGTAGTTAATTAGACAGCCTAGGTCTAGCGCCGTCCGGGTTGATCTTTTTTTTACACATGTTCTATACTTAACGATTTTGTGAATTGTCAATATTTAATAATTTTATGAGCATTGTTTATTTTAATATATTAATATTAAATTATATCATTCCGCTTTTTTTGCATTTTTTTTCTTTTCTTTTAATCTTAATAAAACAATGTTTGACATTAAATAGTGTAACACATGAGTATTGAGTAAGTCAGTATCGCAGCTGAATTGATTTTTTTACGGATACAATATATTAGAATTTTATATATTTGTTATATATAGTTGTTATATAAAAAAAATGTGATCGTGGCTGAATTTCGACAGCTGCAGTAGTTTTTAAAGATACTAGTCATGTACGCCACAAATCATTATTAGTATGTACAAAAATAAACTCATCGTTCGAGTTGAAATTGCATCGACTTTCCATTGAATGCAAATAGTAGGTGCGATGAACCCTGTGAATTTCAGCGCAACATTGACAGGATCGGTTTATCTCATGCGTAGGCGTAGGCCTGCCTCTGAACACTACGCCCGTAGCCCGCGTTTAAATTATAAATAGTAACTGCATAATTATTATATAGTTTTCGTATATTTACGTGAATGTTAAACGTAAATTAATGTTCATACGCAATAGGATCATAATCATGCATAAATATTACTTACTGTAAGTGCTAGTGCCGTAATGTATTGCAGGCGAAATGGACGGGCAGGAACTGAAAGGTGCTACTCGCATGAGCGATACCGTGTGATTTATGTGAATTATACCGTTGCAAAGTGACAGCTATAACTTATTCTGTGCGGTTTATGAGTTTTCGGTGTCTTATTGGAGTAGAGGAGGGAAAGAGGGCAGCAGATCTGCATAACCATTATGTAGATGTTAATGAGAGTTGGTAGTCATGAAATGACTACGACAACTCGTTGACTATGCGATTAAATTTTTCACGAACAAAAATATTAGATAATGGAAAAAATATTTCTGTTTATAATCCACATTTATAACGATAGGTTTTGCGTGAAAGATTAACGAACAAACACACAAATTTGCGCATTTGTCATATTATAAAACTTACACTTTTAAAACACCAATTGTTTATGTAATGTAAAGTATGCAAAAAGAGAATATAATTATTTAATGATTGTGTCTTCTGCAAATAATGTTGCTACGCATGGTCAACTT
>LUGF01028831.1:254581-265366 GCA_001625245.1 Calycopis cecrops | reverse complement strand
TACGTACCGCGCTGTTAGACCAGCGCGGGCTGAGCTAAGCGGTACCTTATGTTTTTTTAGTACGGTCTTATATCGGTGTATATATATCTATAGAATATTTAGATATTTGGAATGAGCTGCCTCACTCAATATTTCCAGACCGTACCGGACCGGACCTATCGATCTTCAAAAAAAGAGCGTATTCATCCTGCACAGATTGGCAACGTCGATGTTATAAAAAATATTAGCCAAATTGTTGAAAAGTAACAATATATAGAAGTGATATTAATAGGAGCACTTTGAGACACATTTTATTATTTACACTCAAATATATAATTAAACTCTGTATAATTTTATGATACCAAAAATTTTAATTTACTCTGCCTTTGTGTCGTTCATTTGTCTTTTTGAGCATAGACCAAAGTACTTATTTAATGCCTGCATAATGTCCAGTGTAATAGTACTCACCGTAGATTAATATGTTATACTGGTACTCACTCACCTAGGCGCAACAAGTTCATGCAAAGAGTGCGCCGCGGTATCTCGATGCATTTTTCAAGTGAGTTAAAATACTCAAATACGTAAAAAAAATACTATACCTAATTCAAAGTTTTTTTCTTTTACATTTCGACGAAATTAAACAAACATCAAAGGTAAACTAAAAGAACTATACATTCTACACAGAAAGTATAATAAGACGATTTGTATTTTATTGTTATTAAAAGCACATGTAGAATATTATAATTGCTGTCATTTTTGCAACAATTGCTTATGGAACTACTTAAAGGGATACTTACGGACTTACGGAAACACCCTCCACGTGTTTTAAGAATAATATCATTTTATTTTTCATTATTTGGTATAATTAAACAGCACGCTTAATTATATAGCTCCAATTGATGATACAAAATACATAGTATAATTTTATCGAGATGTTATCGAGATGTGGTTAAGTAGTAGGGGCGTCGCATCAGGACATGCGCCTTGCACATCTCATATAAGTATTGATGTGAAAATTTATAGCATCTAGGTAGGTATTGGCTGGGATTTAGCTATGCCCGGGCTGACCTAGGCGGTCTTGAATTTTTTTCTTTACTAGTTCAAACGAATTTATAAGCATAAATTATGTAGATGCATAGGTTTTATTTAACATCCGACGAAGAAAGATAGGGGTTTTATAAGTGTGATGAGTTTGAGCGACAGTTGTGTCTGCTTGTGATTTCTTATCTCTCATGATGTAACGCTCATAAAATTATAACTTATATAATTGGAATACATATTTTTCTCTGAAAGTAAATATAATAATTTATAAATTTAAAAAATATTTCAATAAACTCTCTAGATAGCAAAAAAAATCTGTCATTTGTAATGTGAAAAACACTTCTATTGGACAAAATAAAACTAGAATATTCGTATAGAATAAAAAAGTTAATAATAAAAATGTCCGACACAACAAGGACGGAGAAGTTTTCGCTTTGCTTTTTGGGTTGTCTGGTGTTAGGGTCCTGAAAATATCACCGACTGCTCGATTGCCCCCTACACCATTAAAAAAAGTTAAGTATATGTATTGTATTTTTTTTATTTTTTTGTTGCGTTGTCTGTCTTCTTAGGTTTTTAATAATGTATATATTTAATACCAAATAAAATGAGAAATTACTATAATCGAGACGCAAAAGGTAGAAAGCTTGTGCGTAGCTGTTGCGGTTTCTTGATACATTTTTAACCGACATGAAATATACAAACAAAGACAATATAATATTTTCTCAATTACATAAATATACAAAATATTATATTCAAAAAGTATTCATAATTGAAGCGAGTTTATATTGCATCGAGATTCAGTAGTTAATAAATAATAAGGGTGTTTCACTGGGACCTGCGCCCTGCACATTTCAGGCCGTTATTGATGTGCTCCCTTGATAGCGCATATCCAGGTAGTCTGTGTACGCCTAGATCGAGGTCCGCCCGCGCGACCCTAGGTTCATAATGAAATGTTACGGATCCGTTCAAAAGTGACTTTCGGTAGGTACGTATTTAAAGTACTGAGATTATTTCGAGTGAAAATATTAAAATCGTTACGGAATTTATAAAATATTCGCACCTCTGTGAACTTAGCATGCAAAGTGTCCATAATGATTATTTTTTTATTGAAATGTATTTCAAATCATTTGTACCGGACTGTATCAACTTTTTTTTTGTTTGTACCTCAATATTTAATGAGGGACCTGTAGGGCCCAGCATGCATTAGTCTTCGATTAATAAAAGATATATATTAAGAAAAGCTTAAAATTTATTGTACCAAAAATATTTTTTTTGGGCCATCTGAAACTTAATAAATGAGCCTTGGTTTGCATTCCCCCATATAATAGCATGCATCGATTTGGCGCAGGTACAATCATTTATTTGCGGAAAAAGTAAATTTGGTACCTTCGAGGTACAAACGACGAAATCTAATAAATTTGCTGACCGCTTAGTTGAGCCATGGTTTGCATACCCCCATATAATAGTATGCATCGATTTGGCGCAGGTACAATCATTTATTTGCGGAAAAGTAAATTTGGCATTTTCTGGGCCCCAGCTCCTATTCCTTTGAGGTACAAACGACCAAACCTGGTCAAATAGGTACCTGTAATGGGGCCTAGTGCATATCGTGCATGTCATCACACAATAGCATCTTTAGTTTTTGGGCACCAGTTGCCAAACCTTCGAGGTACAAACGACGAAATCTAATAAATTTGCTGACCGCTTAGTTGAGTCATGGTTTGCATACCCCCATATAATAGCATGCATCGATTTGGCGCAGGTACAATCATTTATTTGCGGAAAAAGTATATTTGGTATTTTGAGGGCCCCAGCTCTTATTCCTTTGAGGTACAAACGACTAAACCTGGTCAAATACCTGTAATGGGGCCTAGTGCATATCGTGCATGTCATCATACAATAGCATGCATCGTTTCGGCGAAGTAGCTGACCATTGAATGTTGAAAATCGGCAAAACACTACAAAATCTTTAGTTTTTGAGCCCCAGTTGCCAAACCTTCGAGGTACAAACGACGAAATCTAATAAATTAGCTGACCGCATACCTAAGCCACGGTTTGCATACCCCTATATAATAGCATGCATCGATTTGGCGCAGGTACAATCATTTATTTGCGGAAAAGTAAATTTGGCATTTTCTGGGCCCCAGCTCCTATTCCTTTGAGGTACAAACGACCAAACCTGGTGAAATACCTGGAATAGGATTTTGTGCATATCATGCATGTCATAATATGATAGCATGCATCGATTTGCCTAAGGTACAATCAATCCTTTATTTGCATAAAATACAGGAAATTAGTTTTTGAAGCCCATAGTTAAGTTTCAGATGGCGCAAAAAAAATATTTTTGGTACAATCAATTTTAGGCTTTTCTTAATATATCTACCAAATTTCAGCAAAATTGAAGACTAATGCATGCTGGGCCCTACAGGGCCCTCATTAAATATTGAGGTACAAACAAAAAAAAAGTTGGTAAAGTTCGGTACAAACGATTTGAAATACGTTTCAATAAAAAAATAATCATTACGGACAATGTGCATGTTAAGTTCACAGAGGTAATATGCGCATCTATAAAATCTAAGAAAATATAACGCAATAAAAATGAATAAAAATATTTATTTATATTAACAATTATTTGAATTGTTGATTTATCACGTTAAATTTGAACCACGTTACAAATTTCAATTCTAACAGCAAATATCATGAGCCCAACGTAAACACGCTGTAGTATTGTCACTGTTCCAACTAAGTCTAAAGCCAAACTAAAGCAAGACTTTGGTAAGAGGTAGTGCCACACTGCATGCCTACATGCAGTCGAATTGGGCCGGCACGACCGGGGAGGTACCTCTCGCTTACACGAGACTGGCGTAAAGTGACAGCTGTGCTGTCGCGTTTCGTGCGGTGTGTAAGTAGCCGATGACCCATGGAGGTGGGAGGAGAAAGTAGGGCAGCGCATCTGTATAGCCTCTATGCGGATGTTTGCGGGCGTCGGAACATGAAAATGGCTCCGGCTGCTCGTTTGCCCTCCTATATCATGAAAAAAAAAAAAAGCAAGCAAAAAAGTGTTTTGCAGGATAAACTACACCAAACTCATTCTAGGTGTTATCTCATCGAGAGTTGGTAAAATAGTAGGGGCGTCGCATCAGGACATGCGCCTTCGGCCTTGCACATCTCATATCGATATTGACGTGAAAATTTATAGCATCTACGTAGGTAGTGCGTATTGGCTGGGATCTAGCTTTGCCCGGGCTGACCTAAACTAACCTTGATTTTTTTTCTTTCACTCGAAAGATAGATATTTGTAAGCGTAAATTAAGTAGATGCATAGTTTATTTATAACACCCGACATAAAAAGAAGGATGTTATATATATATTTCTGTGCCACCTGTGATGAGTGATGTAAGTCGACTTGTAATCTTTTTTGTTTTTTAAATAAAAATAATCAGCAAAAAATTACGATTTTTTGGTCTAACTCAAGCTTAGAATAATGCGTTATTATTCTAAGAACTCAAGTACTTCTATAGTTTCACAGATATCATTGTGAAAGTGACACATGTAGAACCAAAAAAAGATTTACGTACAGTCATTGAAATGACTTTATGAATCAGGTGCAACAGATACAATACACGCGGCAATAAGGCTATTAAGGTTTTTCAACGCACTTTTCAACCGAGTTTATTTTAACTTAAAGATTGTTTGCTACAACATTTTTTTTTACCTGTGTTGCTGTTTTTAATGTTCAGATACATTTTATTTACTTATTTACTTATTTACTAGCGTATATACTTTTTTAATATAATTATGCCCAATATCACCAGGTAAACAATTATGATTTGATAAGTTAGTGGACATGCCATTTTTCTATACCTTAGGTATAATCATTCTAAAATTATCTGTGAATATAATTAGTACCTACCTAATATACTAGAATCTGGTTTTGCGTGTATACTTTATCCTTATAACATGTTTATATTTGATTCGTTAATCGAAATAAATAAAGCTAGTCTATATCGTATCGAAAAGTGGTCGTTAACAAATAGTAAAGGTGCATTGGAACCTGCGCTCTTCAATTTTCTTTTTCTTCTTCAAATTTCAGGGCGTTATTGATGCGATCCCTTTATAGCGCATATTCAGTTCGTTGCCTTGGTCAAGGGCCGCCCGGGCGACCCTAGAAATTGCCTACTATGAAATGTTACCGTTCGTTTCAAAAGTGATTTTTTAGGTACTATATAAACTATTTATATAGTTTCAAGAGAAAATATTAAATTTTTTAAAATGATTAAATAATTGCATTAAGACAAATAAGAAAAAAAATCAAATCAAAAATCAAATACTGATAAGAAAAAACGTCAGAAGTTTAAGAAATTGTCCCTTTTCTTTTGTATATTTAATCAAACAAGGGAATATGATTATATTATTAACTACTAACATACCCCATTAAATATAGGAAGATGTAGTGCCATACTGCGTGCTTGCATGCAGTCGAATTGGGCCGGCACGACCGGGGAGGTACCTCTCGCTTACACGAGACCGGCGTAAAGTGACAGCTGTGCTGTCGCACTTCGTGCGGTGTGTGAGTAGCCGGTGGCCCATGGACGTAGGAGGAGAAAGGAGGGCAGCGCATCTGTAAAGCTTCTATGTGGATGTCTATGAGCGTAAGTGGTTATGAAAATGGCTCCAAATGCTCGTTTGTCCCCTATACCATAAAAATTATATATATATAAAGTTTAAAATTGAAGCGAGTTTATATTGCGTCGAGATGTAGTCGTTAACAAATAGTAGGGGTGTTGCATTGGGACCTGCGCCCTGCACATTTCAGGGTGGTATTGACGCGACCCCTCTATAGAATATCCAGGTAGTCAGTTTACGCCTAGATCGAGGTGCGCCCGGGCGACCTTAGCTCAGAATGAAGTAAAAGTTTCATTCAAAATGATTTTCGGTGAATATATCGAGGTCCGCCCGGGCAACCCTGGGCTCATAATGAAATGTTAGAGTTCGATTCAAAAGTGATTTAGGTACGTATATAAACTAATGAGATCATTTCGAGAGATTATATTAAAAGCTTTAAGGAATTTATAAAATATTTACATCAAGATAAATAAGAAATAATTCAAATCGAAAATAATCATTACTGATACACAAAACCAATTTCAAAATTTGCTTTCTCTATTGTATATTAAGTCAAATGAGGGAACATAAATATTAACGTTCTTACCACATAATGACAAATATTATTACACAAGTGTCAACCCAACGAAAACAAACGCTGTAGTATTGGCTCTGTTCCAACTAATTCTAAAGGCATACTAAAACAACAACAAATGTTTTCAACTAGTGAAGAAATCATTTGCTATTCAAGGCTCTTATTAAGTTATTTAAAGTCGCTTCTAACAAAACTTTTTGCCATTTTTCATTTGTCTTATCATTTGATTTGTAAATATAATTGTCAAATTTTCAATCCACAATAAATGGTAATGCGTTGTTGATGATATATGGGCGTCGCATCAGTACGTCATGCACCTTGTATATTCGACAATGATTTGAATATTTATTTCATCTACTTAGTTAATTAGATAGCCTAGGTCTAGCCCCGTCCGGGTTGACCTAAGACCTACAAGCATTTTCTTACGCAAGTTCCATACTTAACAATTTTGTAAATTGTCAATATTTAATAATTTTATGATCATTGTTTATTTTAATATACTAATATTAAATTATATCACGCCGCTTTTTGCATTTCTTTTCTTTTCTTTTTATCTTAATAAACAAATATTTGACATTAAACATTAACAAGAGTAAGTCTTATTGCAGCTGAATTGATTTTTTTTTATGTAAAGAATATATTAGAATTGTATATACTTATTATATAAAAAAAAGTGTTCGTGGCTGAATTTCGACAGCTGCAGCTGTTTTTAAATATACTAGTCATGTGCGCCATAAATCATTATTAGGTGTAATGCACGATAATAAACTCATCGTTGAGTTGAAATTGCATCGACTTTCCAATTAAAGCAAATAGTAGGTGCAGGGAGCACCTGCAAATTTCAGCGCAACATTGATGATCGGTTTATCGCATGCGTAATAGAGTTACCCCTGAACACTACGCCCGTAGCCCGCGTTTAAATTATAAATAGTAACTGCATAATTATTATATAGTTTTCGTCGTTCTGTAAGTGTTAGTGCCGTAATGTATTGCAGACAAAATGGACGGGCAGGAACTGAAAGGTGCCTCTCGCATTTCATTTCATTTGCCGTCTCTCTCCCCCCGTAGGGGGAGAGGGGATTCACGCTCGGGGTTCCAATGCCCCTTTCGGAAGGATCACCCGCGACTCCTTCAACAAAGAGCCGGTCATCTGGGGTGGTCGGGCCCCTCAGGGGGGGCTCGGAGCCAAGAAAGTCCGCCGCATATAAGTCGTGCACCTTGTGGAACGCACCTGGGCGGTCAGCCACTGCCGGGTGAGATCACCGGTTAACCCGGTGAAGGCCCAGAAAATGGCGACCTGCGACCAAGGTGCGTGAACTCCCTCAAGGGACGGCTATATATGCGGCGGTCGAAAAAAGAAATAAAATTCATTAAGTGCGGGCCAGTGTGAGCGGGCCGGCAGTTGGGGAATCCTTCCTCGCCCGCGAGGGCGGGAAAGTGAAATTACTGAGTCGCCCGCATACGCGTACGCTACTAACAAGTTAGTAGCGAGGCGAAGAACTATAAATTCTTTGCAGAAAGTTTAATTAGTCGATTCGTATTTTATTGTTATTTAAAGCACATGTAGAATATTATAGTTTCTGTCATAAAACTTTGCAATAATTGCTTATGGCGAACTTACGGAAACACCCTCCACGTGTTTTTAGAATAATATCATATTTTTATTTCTCATTATTTGGTATAATTAAATAGCACGCTTTATTTTATAGTTCCAATTGATAATACAAAATACATAGTTTATCGAGATGTTATCGCATCGAGATGTGGTTAAGTAGTAGGGACGTCGCATCAGGACATGCGCCTTGCACATATCATATTGATATTGATGTGAAAATTTATAGAATCTAGGTAGGTATTGGCTCGGATTTAGCTGTGCCCGGGCTGACCTAGGTGGTCTTGAATTTTTTTCTTTCACTAGTTTAAACGGATTTGTAAGCATATAGCATACATGTAGATGCATAGATTTTATTTATAATCCGACAAAAAAAGATAGGGTTTTATAAGTGTGATACGTTTGAGCGACAGTTGTACCTGCCTGTGATTCCATAGCTCTCATGATGTAATGCTATTCTCATAAAATCAGTACTTATATACTTTGAATATAGATTATTTTCTGGAAATAAATAAAATAAAATACAAATTAAAAAAACATTTCAATAAACTCTCTAGGTAGCAAAAAAAAATTCTGTCATTTGTAATGTGAGGAGCACTATTATTGGACAAAATAAAACTAGAATATTCGTATAGAATAAAATAGTTGATAATAAAAATGTCCGACACAACAAGGACGGAGAAATTTTCGTTTTGCTTTTTGGGTTGTCCGGCGTTAGGGTCCTGAAAATGGCACCGACTTCTCGATTGCCTCCTTCACCATTAAAAAAAAGTTAAGTATATGAGTATTGTATTTTTTTTTATTTTTTGTGTCGTTGTCTCTCTTCTTATATTTTCAATAATTATAATTCATACCAAATAAAATGAGAAATGTATATAATCGTGACGCAAAAGGTTGTTGACGCTTGTGTTACGGTTTCTTGAAACATTTTTCAACCGACTTGAAATATATAAACAAAGACAATAT
The DNA here is from genome assembly GCA_001625245.1 of Calycopis cecrops. Taxonomy (NCBI): domain Eukaryota; kingdom Metazoa; phylum Arthropoda; class Insecta; order Lepidoptera; family Lycaenidae; genus Calycopis; species Calycopis cecrops. The sequence continues at coordinate 256,568 of LUGF01028831.1, read as the reverse complement.
AATATTTAATCAATTACATTCATAATTGAAGCGAGTTTATATTGCATCGAGATTCAGTAGTTAATAAATAATAAGGGTGTTTCACTGGGACCTGCGCCCTGCACATTTCAGGCCGTTATTGATGTGCTCCCTTGATAGCGCATATCCAGGTAGTCTGTGTACGCCTAGATCGAGGTCCGCCCGGGCGACCCTAGGTTCATAATGAAATGTTACGGTTCCGTTCAAAAGTGACTTTCGGTAGGTACGTATTTAAAGTACTGAGATTATTTCGAGTGAAAATATTAAAATCGTTACGGAATTTATAAAATATTCACATCGATAAAATCTAAGAAAATATAACTCAATTAAAATTAATAAGAATATTTTTTATATTAACTATTATTTGAATTATTGATTTATCACGATAATGATACCACGTTAAAAATTTCATTTCTCACAACAAATGTCATGAGCCTAACGTAAACACGCTGTAGTATTGTCACTGTTCCAACTAAATCTAAAGCCAAACTAAAGCAAGCAAAAAAGTGTTTTGAAGGATAAAAAAAATCTAATCTTGAAAAAAAAATCACTTTGTTTTAGACTTATAATGCTTTTAGCTGTTTAAATTCGATTTATATTTCTAGTACCTACTTTAAAATATATTAAATTACTTCGAGAAATTTTAATAAGTTAATTGGTATCGGCCTGGGTCTAGCTCCGCCCGGGCTGACCTACGTGTACTTTATACTTTTCTTTCATAAGTTCAGTACTTGAGAGATGTATAAATAAGCAGTCATTATTTAATATTTAATTTTGCATAGTATGTAAACGAAATAGTGTGGAATCATTTTTATTTATTAAATTACATTACAAATAAATATTATAATTATCTTAATTGGACTCCTTTCACTCAGTTTAATAAAGTTAAATTAAAAAGTAAGAGACAAATAGCAGCAGCAAGGAAGTGATGTAAAGTACCTTCATACTAAAATATACAGATTGTTCAAGAAAACGGGAAACCTGTTTTAATGTGGGTACATTTGGTATAATTTATGTGAAAACATGTAATTTTATGTTAAAAATTTCGTTAACACATTTTTATTTTTCTTTATTTTTTATACATGAAAAAATTGTAAAATTAATTGGACCTACATAACACATAGTTAAATTCAATCGAGATTTTGTCGAATCGAGGTGTGGTAGTAGGGGCGTCGCATCAGGACATGCGCCTTGCACATCTTATATCGATATTGACGTGAAAATTTATGGCATCTACGTAGGTAGTGCGTATTGGCTGGGATCTAGCTATGCCCGGGCTGACCTAAACTTATGAATCACTATATTTTATTCTAAATTTAAATACACTCTTTTAAAATATTCCATGGAGTATATTTGTTTTTTTAACTTTAACTTAATCCTAATAAATTAATAATAAACATTATACGTTAATAAGAGTTAGTGCGATATTACAGCTGAATGGAATAATTTTGCTAAATTAATTGGCACTACACAAAACACAAAGTTAAACTCATTCGAGATAGGACCTCAAAAAATATAATAATAATGAATAGAATATTATAATTGCTGTCATTAAACTTTGCAACAATTGCTTATGGCGAACTTACGGAAACACCCTCCACGTGTTTTTAGAATAATATCATATTTTTATTTTTCATTTGGTATAATTAAATAGCACGCTTAAATATATAGCTCCAATTGATGATGCAAAATACATAGTTAAATTTTATCGAGATGTTATCGAGATGTGGTTACGTAGTAGGGGCGTCGCATCAGGAAGTGCGCCTTGCACATCTCATATCGACATTGACGTAAATATTTATGGCATGTAGTGCGTATTGTCTAGGATCTAGCTATGCCCGGGCTGACCTAAACTTACCTTGAAATTTTTTCTTTCACTCGAAAGATACAAATTCAGAAGCGTAAATTAAGTAGATGCATAGTTTATTTATAACACCCGACATAAAAAGAAGGATGTTATATATATATA
>LUGF01028831.1:236340-254462 GCA_001625245.1 Calycopis cecrops | reverse complement strand
TCCTTTTTTTATATAAAGAAACAAAAAAGGGTACTAGTCGACTTGTACCCTTTTTTGTTTCTTTATATAAAAATAATCAGCAAAAAATTAGGAATTTTGTCCAACTCAAGTACTTGTATAGTTTCGGAGATAATATTGTAAAAGTGACACAAGTAGAAGCAAAAAATCAAGTTGTACCTATTGTATGTATCTCGCGTTTAGCTTTTGGATTTATAGTATTACACAATGATATAACTAAACTCATATCATTTAACACAGACATTTTTTACTCGTATTAGAACGTCTTAGTAGGTAGGTACAACTCGTAGTTTTTTCAAGAAAAATCAAGATTTTCCCCAAGTTTATAATATTTATCGTAAAACATTAAATTTATTTTTAAAGAGAATTATTTTATCAATAACATGTAGTACTCAGATTCTAGTCTCCTTGGTATCACAAAATAGAATTTTTTAAATCTTATTTTCGCTCTCCTGTAAAATTAAGATTTTGCACTTGTATCACTATTCACTTATCACAGATACATAGACAGAGGTACACATTTATATTTTGGAGTTTGTGTTTTGGAACGTAGTTTATTTTTTCACTGCTGTTTAGATGTGGTAAGTAGTAGGTATATCTTTTATTTGTGTCGTTTGTCTATCTTTTTATACATAATATGAAATGATATACAATAAATACCAAAAAACGTTTCATGTTCTGTCTTTGAAAAGACTTGATGAATCAAAGTGCAACAGGTACAAAACACGTGGCACTATTACGGTTTTTCGATGCACTTTTCAACCGAGTTAACTCAAAGATCGTTTGCTACAACAACTTCTTTTTACATTTTTACCTGTGAGTGAAACCTAATAATGTTCAGACACATTCTTTTATTTATATAGGTACTTATTTAGTAACGCATATACGTTTTTAATATAATTATGCCCAATATCACCAGGCTTAAAAACAATTATGAATTGATAAGTTACTGGATGCCATTTTTCGATACCTTAAGAATAATCATTCTAAAATTGTTTCTGATTATAATTAATTCGTACCTAATATCCTAATGTTCTTAAACAATAGAAAACCAATAGACTAGAATCTGGATTTGCTTGTATACTTTATCTGTATAACATGTTTATATTTGAATCGTTAATCGAAATAAATAAAGCTAGTCTATATCGTATCGAGATGTGATCATTAACAAATAGTAAGGGCGTTGCATTGGGACCTGCGCTCTGCACATTTCAGGACGTTATTGATGCGATCCCTTTATAGCGCATATTCAGCTTGTTAGTGTACGCCTAGGTAAAGGTCCGCCCAGGCGGCCCTAGAAATTACTTACAATGAAATATTACCGTCCAGTTCAAAAGTGATTTTTTAGGTACGTATAAAAACTACTAAGATCGTTTCAAAAGAAAATATTAAAATCTTTTTAGAATTGATTAAATATTTGCATTTGCATTTGTCTTACAAATAAGAAAAAAATAAATACTAATAAGAAAACACGTCAGCAATTTTATAAATTGTCTCTTTTCCTTTGTATATTTAATCAAAGAAGAGAATGTGATTATTAACTACTAACATACCCCATAAAAATAAAAGGTAAAAGTAGGCCCAGTGGCTTAGGAGCCTAGTCATAATAAACAAGCAAATATTTCCTGTTTATAATATTAGTACAAATATTACACATTATGGCAACTTTTATTGTGTCCAAAATCTAACGTAAATAAATACTGTAGTATTAGCATTGTCCTACGTGATTCTAAAACCAAACTAGAACAACAAGAATTTGATACAAAGAAATTGAACGAGTGAAGGTGTCATGTTCATTGACTAGTATATTTTATTGTTATTCAAGGCACATATTTTGTAATACGAAATCGCTAATAAAATATAATATAAAAGGTTTTAAATATTTTTATCTGTAATCATATTTGTGTTCGGTAATGTTTGATTTGTAATTATATTAAATGAAATCACGTGTGATATTTTCAGTGCATAATAAATGGTAATGCTTTGATGATGATAAATTTCCGTCTCATTGGGACATGCATTTTGCACTTCAATAATTAAATCAATCAATATTAAAAATGTATAGTATCTACGTAGTTAGTACGCATCGCCCGGAATCCATCTTCGCCCGGGCTGGCCTAGCAGCTTCACATTTTATTACACAATATATAAACATATTTATCATTAAACATTAGAAAGAGCTCTTGCAGCATTATCTATTATTATTATTATGTATTACGTATAATCATGTCAACTAGGCGCAACAGGTACTATGCACGCTGTAATTTCTCGATGCATTTTTCGCCGAAGTTAATTTTAACTCAAAAATTGTTTACTATAATAGTTACATTTTTACATTGATGTACTTTATAAATAGTTTTATCTTTTTACATACCTATTTAATTACTAACTTTTATACTTCTTTTCTATAATGATATCCATTATCACAAGGTAAAGGTTTAAGGATAACAATGATTTGGTAATTTATTGTATTTGACATTTTTTTATAATATCGAAGTTTTTATAAGAAGTCGAAGCCATTTTCATGACTGCCGATTCCAATAGACATCCGCATAGATGTTATTTCGGTAGATGCGTTACCCTCCTTCCTACACCCCGTCCATGAGCCAACGTCCACTTACACACACGAGTCGCGAGTCAATAAAATTAGACACACTAAAATAATTTCGCTCCTTTATTTCCTCCGATTATGTTCGCATACAATAAAATTTGAATCTACTTTTGCTTGTACAAAATAATATGTTTAGAAGGTTTTTATAATTAAAGTGAATTTATATTGTATCGAGGTTAACAAATGGTAAGGGCGTTGCATTTGGACATGCGCCCTGCACATTTCAGGCCGTTGACTCGCTGCTTAAAAGCAGCGTACCCCGTACCCGTACCCCGATCTGGACATGCGCCTTCAAAGGCGCATGTCCAGATCGGGGTACGCCTAGATCGAGGTCCGCCCGGGCGACCCTGGTCTCATAATGAAATGTAACATTTCGGTTCAAGAGTGATTTAGGTACCTACATATATATACTTCATAAAAAAATTAAGCAATTTATAAATCATTTACATCAAGTTAAATACAAATAAGTAGTATTAAACAAAAATTCAAACAAACAAACATACAAACTTTCGAATTTATAATATTAGTAGGATTATATTTGAGGAATTTTTTAATGAGGGAACATCATTATTAACCACATTACGAGAACTTCTATCATACGACATGTGTCAACCCAACGTAAACAAACGCTGTAGTGTTGGCACTGTTAAAGGCTAAAATAAAACAACAAGAAATTTATACAAAGAAGTTCAACGAGGGAAGGAGTCGACTCGTTGACTAGTTTATTTCATTGTTAATTCAATTTCATTATTATTTTTCAACATGGGCCATGTCATAATACTTTTTTATTTTTATTATATCTTGTCATATTTGTATTCGGTGATATTTGATTTGTAAATATAGATATTAAATGATATCACGTAATTGTGACATTTTTAGTCCACAATAAATGGTGATGCGTTGTTGATGATATGTGGGCGTCGCATCGGGACATGCGCCTTGCACATTGATATTGATTTGAAAATTTATAGTATCTGCGTAGTTAATTGGTATCGGCCTAGGTCTAGCTCCGCCCGGACCGACCTATGTGTACTTTAAATATTTATTCATTCATTTGTTCCATACTAGACCAATTCGTAATTTAGTTTTAAAGGTGGATAGTATGTTAAAAAATATTGTGGAATAATTTTTATTTATTAAATTAGATTATGATTTTTAATAATATATTTGATTATTAATAGTTATAATAATCTGAATTTAAATTAAAGTTTTATTCAGTTTAATAAAAGAGATAAATAGTAGGTGCGTTTTAAATTGCTCCCTGCACATTTCAGCACAATACTATTGTGATCCGTTTATCGCATGCGTGGCGGCTCAGTCACTGGGGATTACGCCCGTAACTCACACCGTGTGAAATTAAAATTATAAATTATAACAACAGAATTATACCTCATTAAATTGATATTGAACACTTATATTTTTACTTTCGATATCCGGAAAATTGAGTTTCGTTATAGCACATTCGATGAAATAAAAAAAATAATAAGACACTAGTACTATGTTCCATATTATAAACATATTTCTTGGCCACCTGACTGGCGAGTCGCGAGCGGCAGGGGTCACTGACCTTGAAGTCGATACATTTTGTGTATGAACAATGATTAATGTATTTTTGAGGACCATTTTAAGTCGATTTTTATTGAACAAAATATTACAACTAGACGACAGTCATTAGTAGTCATAAGAATGACACCGGCCGCTCGTTTACCCCATATACTATAAAAAGTTTAAATGTAACAGTACTATTTTTACTGTTATTACAACTGACAAGTGTCACAAACCTAACGTAAATAACCTCTGTAGTATTGGAATTTGGAAATATTGCAACTAAATTATAAAAGTAAACAAAACAACTGAACAATAACTGAATTTTTTGCAAAAAAGTGCAACAAGACGAAACGTTTTGTAATATTGTTATGTATTGAATTTTACATCTTCTCTGTCATTAAATTTTGACACCATTATTAGGAGAGAATTTAAAGAAAACAATTCGCAATTTTCGATTCAAATTTTGAATAATAACTTTTTATTTTTCCTTATTCATCTTAATTTCATAGCACATAAAAAATGTTGTAAAATTAATTGAAACTACATATTATAACACACAGTTCGTTCGATCGAGATATAATTGTCGAGAAGTGATAAAATAGTAGGGGCGTCACATCAGGACATGCGCCTTGCACATCTCATATTGATATTGATGTGAAAATTTACAACATTTATGTACGGGCGGGCGAACCTAGGCGGACTTGAAATATTTTCTTTCACTCCAACGAGGAATATTTTTAAGTAAAAGTTAAGTAGATGCATGTCTTATTTTAAGCAACCGACATGAAAGGAGGGCTATTATAAATTTAATAAATTAATAATATATAATACCTAGTCCGTGTGAAAGTAATTTACTTTTTTACTACTGTTTAGATTTTTTATGGTTTTTGTTGTTTTTAAATATTTTTATATATATTTAAATATGTACCTATTGAATACCAAAAGAAATGATTTACGTATAGTCTCATTATCTCAAGGCGCAACAGGTACAAAACACGCGGAGCTATTACGGTTTTTCGATGCATTTTTGAACTGAGCTTATTTTAACTTAAAGATTGTTTACAACAATACAACATTTTTTAATTTTTTTACCTGAGAGTTAAACTCAATACCCCTCACACTTTCACACACACATTTATTTTTAATTGAAATACTTAACTACTAACTTATATACCAACTACTTTTATATCTAATATCATCAAATAGAAGAGAATTAAGAACAATTAATATACTGCATTTTTAGATACCTTAAGAATAATAATCATGGTCATCTAAAATAATTCAAATTGTTTCGGTATAGCAATATTGTGAGTATAATAAGTAGGTAGACCTTTTTTTTACGCAGGCATGCGTTACGCATCAGCCCTCGGGGAGTGTAGTGACCCCGAGGAGTGTGAGACTTCCGGCCAGGTGCCGGTTTAAATAGGTGTACCTAAAATATACCTAGGATTATGTTCTCAAACAAAAAAACTAGAATCCGGTTTTGCTTGTACAAAATACTAATACGTGAAAAAATACTTAAATGTGTATAAAATTGAAGAGAGTTTAATTGTGTATATAATTGAAGAAATTCGGCAATAATATCGAGATGTAGTCGACTTTGTATCGAGATGTATTCGTAAACAAATAGTAGGGGCGTTGCATTGGAACCTGCGCCCTGCACATTTCAGGCCGTTATTGATGCGCTCCCTTGATAGCGCATATCCAGGTAGTCAGTGTACGCCTAGATCGAGGTCCGCCCGGGCGACCCTAGGCTCATAATACAATGTTACAGTTCGGTTCAAAAATGACTTAGGTACGTATATTAACTACTCACACCATATCGAGAGAATATATTAAAATTCGTAAGAAATTTCAAAAATATAAACTTAAAGATAAATAAGAATAAATCCATTTAAAATTAATTGCACCTTAAAATAAAACGCATCAGGAATTTTAAAATTTGTCGTTTCTATTGTACTAGACAAATAGGGGATAATTATGCAACAAGTATCAACTCAACGTAAACAACGCTGTAGTATTGGCACTGTTCCAACTGATTCTACCAAACTAAAGCAACTAAAGAAATTTATACAAAGAAGTTCAACGAGTGAAAGAAAATTAAATGGCTGCTGTCGTACAATATAATTGTATTATGTAATGTTTAATTTGTAAATATAATGAACATTAAATGATATCATAGAATTGTGAAATTTGCAATTCATAATAAATGGTAATGCGTTGTTGATGATATATGGGCGTTGCATCGGAACATGCGCCTTGCACATTCGATATTGATTTGAAAATTTATAGCATCTGCGTAGTACGACGCATTGGCCTGGATCTAGCTCCGCCCGGACTGACCTAGGACCCTGAAATATTTTCTTACACAATATTTTTCACACTTAACAGATATGTCGGTTTTCAATATTTAATATTTTTACGAATCAATATTTAATCTCCTAAGATTAAACATACTCATATTAAAATATTCCATGGCATTTTATGTTTTTTTTACTTTTACCTTAATCCTTATAAATGAATATTAAACATTATACTTTGATAAAAGTTATTGCAACATTACAGCTGAATGGAATAATTTTGTTAAATTAATTGGAGCTACACAAAACACAAAGTTAAACTCAATCGAGATGTGATCTTATCGATATTTGGTAAAATAGTAGAGCCGTCGCATCAGGACATGCGCCTTGCACATCTCATATCGATATTGATGTGAAAATTTATAACATCTATGTAGGTAGTGCGTAATGGATGGGATCTAGCTATGCCCGGGGCTAACCTAGGCGGGTTTAAACTCTGTTTTTTCACTCGATTCGAATTTCGTAGCCATAAATTTATTCGATGCATTACTTATTTTTAACCCCGTCACAAAAACTGTGTGAAAGTAATTTATTTTTTCACTATTGTACTAACTACTACTAACACATATTGAGTAGCTAAAAAAATGTTTTACGTATAGTCCTAACATTTAGGCGCAACATATACAAATTAAATAGACGCCCGCGCCGCTATTACAAATTCTCTATGCATTTTTCAACAATTTATTATAACTGAAAAATTATTTACTACTACTAGTTACGACATTTTTTTAATGTTTACCTGTGAATGAAACCTAACTGTAAAATTTTTTTTTTCATTATCATCCTCATACAATGTTTTTTTTTATTTATATATTTATAATTGATATATTGTTTTATATAATGACTATTTGTACCGTGCGCGCGTTGCTAACATATACGTCAGCATGGACTATCATAGCAATATAAAAATTTTAATGGCAGTGGCGCCATCTGTCGCAAATGAGTCTACTAATTTAGAAACCTTCGGGGGCGCCTTCAGAACAACTTTACTAAAAATCAATACACTCTCAAATACACTACTACACATTTAAGGCGTTATTGATGCGCTCCCTTAATAGCGCTTGTCCAGGTAGTCAGGTACGTCTAGATTTAGGTCCGCCAGGGCGACCCTAGGCTCATAATGAAATGTTACAGTTCGGTTCAAAAGTGATTTAAGTACGTATATAAACTACTAAGACTTTAAGTAACTAGTAAAATAGTATCTTTAGGATAAATGAGAAAAACTTCAAGTCAAAAATTATATATAAAAAACGTCAGCAATTTTAAAAATTGTACCATTATCATACTAGTCAAATATGAAATAATTATTAACGATATTACCACGATCATTATGGCAACTTTTATTATATTACAATAATTGTCAACCTGACGAAAACAAACATGTTGGCACAGTTCCAACTGATTCTAAAGCCAAAATAAAACAACAAGAATTTTATACAAAGAAGTACAACTAGGAAAGGAATTGAATCGTTAAAAAATTAATATATGTGAAAAACGTTATTTGATTAAATACGTTGTCTTTTAAAAAAAAACATTAATTATTCAATAGTATCATATTTATATTCGGTAATATTTTATCAGTAAAAAATGTTAAATATTAAATGGCATATTACATATTATATTATTATAGTGAAAATGTCAGTCCACAATAAAATATGGTAATGCGTTGTTGATGACAGATGTATGAAATTGATTTGAAAATGTAGTGGCTGCATTAATTGGTTTCCGCCTGGGTCTAGCAGTTAGCTCCGCCCGGGCAGACTTTAAATACTTACTTTGGTTTCATACGTTCCGTACTAGAAAGTTTCATATTCTGTAGTTATTACTTAATATTTAAAGGCGCATAGTATATTTAAACAAGTAATGTATTTTTTTATTTTATAAATTAGATTATAATTGATTAATGAATTAAGATTTGTATTAATAAATTTAAAATTACTAGTTATAATAATCTGAATTGAACAAGTTTTATTCAGTTTAATAAAAGAGATAAATAGTAGGCGCGTTGCATTAGAAATTGCGCCCTGCACATTTCAACGCAATATTGATGTGATCTGTTTATCGCATGTGTCGCAACTCTGCCGTTGGGGACTATGCTTGTAGCTCCACTCCCTGTAAAATAATAAATAATAACTTTAGCTAATTAAAATTACATTGAACACCAATTTATATTTTTACTTTAGTATTCCAGAAAATAATTTTTACTTCAATTCCTTCTGTTTTCTCCGTACAAAATAAAATATAATATGAATGACATGTGTTAGTAAAATCAAAGTCAACTTTAGTTATAATTGTTTTTTGTAACTCGGCTGTGCCCAATATATGTTTTGCCATGTCAATCGTCGTCGTCTTTAGAAGACCCAGGAATCAAAATTCATTAAAAATATAATATTCTGCTCATCGCTAATTTTACTTCAAAGAAAAAAAATTAACTCATTGTATCTATGACAATAATTATGTATAATGGTAACATTCGAAAACGCAAACAATTATAATAATAAAAAAAAAAAATCTGTCACTGTACCTATGTAATGCAAAAAACGTAATTTTATTATAAATTTGTGTCATGTGTGCGCAGCCGAATAGAGCGAACAGGTATTACAAAACCAACGTAAACATACTCTTGTAGTATTGGCACTATTCCAACTTAATGTCTGAATGTAAACAAAAGCAATTAAAGTATAAAATATTGTATTTTATTGTTATTTATAGCACAGGTATACATAAAACTGCCGTAACAGGTGCAAAAAACGCGCCACTACCTACACTTTTAAACCGAGTTTCCTTCAACAAAAAAATTGTTAGTTACATTTTCTTTTACATTTTTATCTGTGAGTGAAACTTAGTAATATTCATAATTGTATTGATATATTTAATCACTGACTTATATACTTTTTTTATATTATTTTATCTAACAACAGAGTTGGTAGTTTAACAACAATCAAGTTACTGCACTTGACATTTTTAGATAACTTCAGAATAATCAAGCTAAAATGATTCTGCTTGCTTGTATATTACAATACTAAGAATATAATTAGAAGGTTAATATACCTAAGATTATAACAACATAACTAGAGCCTGGTTAGGCTTGTAGAAAATATCAAACTACAAACGTGTTTATAATTAAAGCGAGTTTATATTTTATCGAGATGTAGTCGTTGACAAATCGTAAGGGCGTTGCATTTGGACCTGCGCCCTGCACATTTCAGGCCGTTATTGATGCGCTCCCTTGATAGCGCATATCCAGGTAGTCAGTGTACGCCTAGATCGAAGTCCGCCCGGGCGACCCAGGGCTTATAATGAAATGTTACAATTCAGTTCCAAAGTGATTTAGGTACGTATATAAACTACTAATACCATATCGAGACACTGTATTAAAAGCCTTAAGGAATTTCTATAATATAAACTTCAAGACAAATAAGAAAAAAATCCATATCAAAAATTAATTACAGATTTTAATAAAATACGTCAGCAATTTAAAAGTTTGTACCGTTTCATATAGGGGATAACTATGCAACAAGTGTCAAGCCAACGTAAACAAAAGCTGTAGTGTTGGCACTATTCCAACTTATTCTAAAACCAAACTAAAACAACTAAAGAAAATACAAAGAAATTCAACGAGTGAAGGAAAATAAAATGGCTACTCTGTCATAAAACTTTTTAACAATTTTTTAATTGCATTCCATCGTAGTATATGATTTTATTCGGTAATATTTGATTTGTAAATATAACACTAAATGATATCAAATAATTGTAAAATTTGCAGTTAATGCGTTGTTGATGATATATGGGCGTCGCATCGGAACATGCGCCTTGCACATTCGATATTGATTTGAAAATTTATAGCATCTGCGTAGTTAGTACGTATCGGCCTGGATCTAGCTCCGCCCTGGCTAACCACAAGATCCTAGACCTTGATTTTTTACTTACACATGTTCCACACTTAACACATATTATGTTGGTTGTCAATATTTAGCATTTTTATGAATCACTATTTATTCTAAGTTTAAATATACTCGTATTAAAATATTCCACGGCATATATTCGTATTTTTTTTTCAACTTTATCTTAATCCTAATAAATTAAAAATAAACATTATTTGGTAATAAGAGTTATTGCGATATTACAGCTGAATGGAATAATTTTGTTAAACTTATTGGCGCTACGCAAAAGACAAAGACAAAGTTTAAGGACATTATAAAAAAGTACCTCCGCAGTATGTCAGTCATCAACTAATCAATCCTACTAATATTTATAAATGCAAAAGTTTGTAAAGATGTTTGTTACTCTTTCACACAAAAACTACTGAACGGATTTTCATGAAACTTTACAGTAATATAGCTTTCATATCAGAATATCATAATAAGTTAAAATTTTGAATCATTTTTGAGTCCGAAATCCACGCGGGCGAAGCCGCGGGCGAAAGCTAGCTATGTGCACATACAAACATTTTACAGACAATACATAAAGAAGCAAGTACTTATTTTAAATAAGTACAACAAACGCACACAAAGTCTGTGCTAGTACCCCTTATAAAAATACCCAAAGAGAAAAAATGGGATGATAAAGAACGTTTATATAAGAGCGGTAAATAATCGTGTTACCTTCCGCAAAGATTTTTATTAGATATATGTATAATTATCATTGTAATTATTAAGTAGGGGCATCGCATCGGCACATGCGCCTTGCACATCTCATATCAATATTGATGTAAAATTTTTTAGCATCTACGTAGGAAGTGTGTATTGGTTGGGGTCTAGGTATGCCTGTGAGAACCTAGGCGGACTTGAAATATTTTCTTTAACTAGAACGAGGAAAATTTGTAAGCATAAATTAAGTAGATGCACAATTTATTTCAAACACCCGGTGCAAAAATAGCTATGTTATTAGTTTGACGTCTGTGTACGTTAAAGTAATTTACCTTTTCACTACTGTTTAGATTTTATGTACATATCTGTCATTTTTAAATATTTGTGTATATTGATTACCAAAAGAGATGATTTATGTATGGTCATGCATCAAGGCGCAAAAAACACAAAACACTCTGCGCTAATACGGTTTTCCGATGCAATTGTTAACCGAGTTTATTTCAACTTAAAGATTTTTTACGGAAATTCAACATTTTTTTACATTTCTACCTGAGACTGAAACTTAATAACCCACATACAATTTTTTTTTAACTTTCAAACTTAATTATTAACATAAATACTACTTTTTTATATTTATGTCAAATATCACCAAATATATAGGTTTAGAACAATCAATTTACTGGATTTTTAGAGATCAAAAAAATATAGCACTTGCCTCTGTATAACAATACGGTGAATATAGTTATTACATAATTACACCTAAGATTATATTCTTAAGCAATAAAAATAGAATTTGGTTTTGCTTGTACAAAATGTTAACCTTAAAACGTGTATATTATTGAAGAGAATCGAGATGTGTTTGTTGACAAATGGTAAGGGTGTTGCATTGAGACCTGCGCCCTGCTTTCAGGTCGTTATTGATGAGCTCCCTTGATAGCTCTTATTCAGGTAGTCAGTGTACGTCTAGACCGAGGTCTGCCCAGGCGACCGTGGATTCATAATAAAATGTAACAATTCGGTTCAAAAGTAATTTAGGTACGTACCTATATAAACTACTAATAACTATTTCAAGAGAACATATTAAAAACCATAAGGAATAAAATATAAACTTCAAGATAAAAACAAAAAAAAAACAATTATTAAATTAATTAGTGATAACAATGCGATAATAATTGTCTACGATATTACCACATCATGGCTACTTTTATTACTCAACAGGTGTCAACGTAAACAAACGTGTTGGCACTGTTCCAACTGTTTCTTAAGCCAAAATAAAACAAGAAATTTATACAAAGAAGTTCAACGGTGAAAGAAGTCGAATCGTTGACTAGTTTATTTATTGTTATTCAGGGCCCATTTAAAATCGCTACTGTCATAAAACTTGTTTTTTCTCTTATCATATTTGTATTATAAAGCCAAACTAAAACAGCTAAAGAAATTTATACGAAGAAGTTTAACGAGTGAAGGAAAATTAAATTGCTACCTATGGTAAGTAGCAATTTGTTTTCATAATTTTTTATGATACGGTTATGACTTATTTTTTTTTTGTATTCAATCGTATAATATAATCGTATTCGCTAATAATTTGATTTGTAAATATAATATTAAATAATATACCGTAATTGTGACATTCTCAGTCCAAAATAAATAGTAATGCGTTGTTGACGATATATGGGCGTCGCATCGGGACATGCGCCTTGCACATTCGATATTGATTTGAAAATTTATAGCATCTGCGTAGTTAATTGGTATCGGCATGGGTCTAGCTCCGCCCGGGCAGACATATGGGAACTTTAAAAACTTTGATTTCATACGTTCCGTACTAGAAGGTTTCTTAAGTAGTTATTACATACTTAATATTTAAAGGCGCATAGTATGTTAAAACAAGTAGTATAAATTAGTATTTTATATTTTATTTATTAAATTAGATTATGATTAACTAATAAGATATGTATTAGTAAATGTAATTATTAATACATACATAGCCCTAGGTATATATATCTAGGGCTATATTTTTAAACAATAAAACTAAAGCCTGCTTTTTCTTGTACAAAATCATGTACATCACATCACCTTCAAACATGTCTCTAATTAAAGCGAGTTTATAATTTATCGAGATGTAGTCATTAACAAATGGTAAGTTCGTTGCATTTGGACATGCGCCCTGCACACTTTAGGCCGTTAAAGATGCGCTCCCTTGATAGCGCATATCCAGGTAGTCAGTGTACGCCTAGATCGAGGTCCGCCCGGGCGACCCTGGGCTCATAATGAAATGTTACAGTTCGGTTTATAAGTGATATAGGTACGTATATAAACTACTAATACCATATCGATACAATATATTAAAAGCCTTAAGGCATTTCTATAATATAAACTTCAAGACAAATAAGAAAAAAATCCATATCAAAAATTAATTACAGATTTTAATAAAATACGTGAGCAGTTTAAAATTTTTTACCATTTCTATTGTACTAGACAAATAGGGGATATCTATGCAACAAGTGTCAACCCAACGTAAACAAACGCTGTAGTATTGGCACTGTTCCAACTGATTCTAAAACCCAACTAAAGCAACTAAAGAATTTTATATTATTACAAAGAAGTTGAACGAGTGAGGGCAAATGAAATGGCTACTATGTCATAAAACTTTTTAACACTTTTTTTATTTGTATTCCATCGTACATTGTATTCGGTAATATATGATTTTTTTGTAAATATAATATTATATTATATCAGTTCATAATAAATGGTAATGCGTTGTTGGTGATAAATGTGCGTCGCATCGGGACATGCGCCTTGCACATTCGATATTGATTTGAAAATTTGTAGCATCTGCGTAGTTAGTACGCATCGGCCTGGATCTAGCTCCGCCCTGGCTAACAACAAAATCCACCTATTTAATATTCTAAGACTAAATATGACAACCCTTATTAAAATATTTCATGGCGTTTTTTATGTTTTTTTACTTTTATCTTAATCCAAACAAATTAATATTAAATAATATACTTTAATAAGAGTTATTACAACATTACCGCTGAATGGAATAATTTTGTTTAAATATACTATATTATGTATATTAGAATTTTATATAGATGTAAAAATATAGTATTCCTGGTTGAATGTCTGCTACTGCAGTCATCTTTGTACATAATACATAATAACAATTCAGTATTAAACACAACACATTTTCTAAAATATAAATAAGTATTATAGTAACCAAATAACCCCTGTGCCTGTACTGTGTAATACCGGTTTAGTTGTCGTTCGAACAAACTGCACTTTTATCACACGCGCTAACTTCATGATAATTGATAGGTACGGGTGCCACATTATTTGCTTATGATTTCCGAGCGTTGGCGATGTACACCGTTGTACGGATAAACCCTAGCGGGTTTTTGATACACCGTATCTGTGTATTCTTTTGTAACTGTTTTTTTTATGATGTAAATAAAATAAAATACTGGCCATATACGTAATACACCACTATAAGTGTGTAATGCACAAAAATAAACTCATCGTCGGAGTTGAAATTTCCGTTGAAAGCAAATAGTAAGTGCGTTGCGTCCTGTACGTTACAACGCAATATTGACGTGATCTGTTTATCGCACGCGTCGCGGCTTAGCCCCTGGGGACTATGCCCGTAGCCCACACCTTCTGAAATGTTAAAAGATAATTAAATGGTCATAGCTATTTAAATCACTCATAACACTTTTTAATACTTTTTCTTTCGATGTCTCGAAAATTAAGATTTATTTTATTTTTTTATATTTCTTTAGTTCCTAGTAAGCAATTAGCTAGAAGTCAAAACCTTCATACTAAAAAGATATTATCACATAAATCACATTTCGAGCCATTACCGCCGACTTAGCGTAAGCGACAAAAACCAAATTTTACAGGAGAAGGTTTTTTTTGATTATTTCTATTAATAATTGTGCAATCGATTTGAAATTTACTATATAGCCATATTTATTTATGATTTAAATTATAATAACAAAAAAATATAATATAAATGGGGCTATAAGGGTTTTTTGGCACTTATAATACTTTTGCTGTCACCAAAGACAGATACAATGACTAGATGGAGGCGTTTGAGATAAATTATGCACCAATAAAATTAGTAAATTTTAAATATTCCCGAAGAGTTTTTTTTCAGTGTTAAATATCTTATAATTAATTTATTATTTAGCATTGAAATATAATTATAATTAAAGGTACTTATAATTTCATATTACAAGAAACCCAATTTGACGTTGATCCGATCATCAAAGCGGCGACATCTCAGGACATAAATACCAGCGCACTAAAAAAGAAGTATAATTTCGCTTTCATGTCTCTTTTTTATGCAAACGAGCAGTTGGTAGATGACTACCGCCGCCCATAGCATCTGCAAAACTCGAGGCTTTGCAGGCGCGTTGCCGGCCTTTTAAGTATGAGTAAGCTCTTTTCTTGAAGAACCCCAGGTCGTATAGGTTCGGAAATACCGACTGTGGCAGCTCGTTCCAAAGTGATGTTGCGCGTGGTAAGAAATTGCGCCTGAAACGCATAGTTGTAGACTTTGGGACATCTACTACATCTCTCCGTAACGCCAGAGAATCAAGCCGATCGGATACATATTGATCATCAACGATTCGAGTCGATCTACTTTGGATGCGGCAAATGGAGCGAGTTGATATTGAGGGGCTCCAGCCCAAAGATGAGAGCAGTACTCCATGTGCGGTCGTACCTGTGCTTTGTATAGTGCACATGCGCTGGCATGAAGTACTGCTTCGCCCTGCTGATTACACCCAGCTTTTTAGAGGCAAATTTAGCCTTCGCTTCCAAGTGACCGTGGAACTGAACGTTACTCGATATGTCGACACCAAGTATACCGATATAGCTGAGGCTATTAGGGGAGTATTCTGAAGACGAGGATATACGTCGAATGGGGTTTTTTTAGTGGTAAACGCGCAAACTTGTGTCTTAGTGGGGTTAAATTAGACTAAATTAAGTCGTCTCCATTCCGAGACTTTGTCTAACAGAGATTCGACTTCGGACACAAGTTTGTTCCAATAGTCGGTGACGTATTCCCGGGAAACATTGGCGCGAAAAAGTGTTATTGCCAAAGCAAAATCAGAGCACATTGCCAAAATTGACGAACGGCTAGTCCGCCTTCCTTTTGGAACTCGTGCATTCTGGTCTCTCTGGCCAAGGCTGTCCTCGTAAATTTCTGTCTGCCATCCCTACCATCTCTGCGCCGGTGTGATGACTCGTTGGAGCGATGCAAAAAATAAGGCCGATCTCCTGGGCTGTCTTTTTGCATCCAAATAGACTTTGAATGACCAGGGAACTACACCGTCCACAATCTCGCGGTGCGGCCACTCTATGCCGGACATAAAGATCCGGCAGAGTTCCGTGCGCAAAGCACTTCTGGCTTTGGATATTCATAAGTTAAGTTGGCCTGATGGAATCGCACCAATTCTGCTACGAAGATGTGCCCCCGAGTTGACACCTGTCTTAACCCATCTCTTCGGGTACTCCTACTCTATTGGCATCTTCCCAAGGAACTGGAAATCAACAGCCAGCTCCTGCGGTAAATAGAGGAACACCAGCTGCTCAGCGATCGTCAGTACGGTTTCCGTCAAGGTCGCTCTGCTGGTGACCTTTTAACTTACCTTACGCATCGATGGGCGGAAGCTGTTGAATTAAAGGGGGAGGCATTGGCAGTTAGTCTGGATAAAGCGAAAACCTTTGATCGGGTTTGGCACAAAGCTCTTCTTTCCAATCTTCCTGCTTTTGGGGTACCTGTGAAACATTGCGACTGGATCGCCAGCTTTTTGACAGACCGGAGCATTAAGGTCGTGGTCGACGGTGCATGCTCGGACCTCATGTGTATCAAAGCTGGCGTTCCACAAGGCTGTCTTCTGTCATCCACTCTGTTTCCCTTGATATAAAAGACATGCTTCAAACCGATAGCATTAATTGCTATGCAGATAGCACCGGTGACGCACTATACACTAGCCGCGTTAATATTTCACGGGAACATGTCAACGAGTACCGGAACAAACTTGTGTCTGAAATCGAGTCGAGCTTATGCGATGTTTCGTAACGGGGCCGACTAAATTTAGTCCAATTCAACCCTAAAAAAAAACCCCAATTTTCTCGCTAAAAGAACACCCTTTGTCTTGTCTCATCGATTCCAGAATACACCCCTCATAGCTACAGCTAGCATTTGGAATACTGGACGTCGACATATCGAGTAACGTTCAGTTTCGCGGTCACTTGGAAGCGAAGGCTAAATTAGCGTCGCAAAAGCTAGGTGTGATCGGCAGGACGAAGCAGTAGGTACTACACACCAGCCCATTGGCTACAACTTTACAAATCGCCAAGTCCGATCGCACATAGAGTACTGCTCTCACATTTGGACGGGAGCCCCGCAATATCAGCTCATTCCATTTGACCGTATACAACTAAGAGAGACTCGAATCTTCGATAACCAGTGTCTCTCCCGCCAGCATGATACTCTTGCTTTACTTAGAGATGTCAGCTCGCTGTGGATCTTCTATCGTATTTATCACGGGGAGTGTTGCGAGGAATTGTTCGGATTAATACGCGCAGCTGAATTCTACTATTGGACTTCGCGCCGAAATTCCACCGTCACCACCTAGATCCTCCGAAGTCCACTTTTGTGCGCTATAAGCGCAATTTCATCCCGCGCACCATTTCAATTTAGAATCAGCTCCCCCCCTCGGTATTTCCGGTTCGATACGCCCTAGGGATCTTCAAGAAAAGAGCTTATTTATTCCTCAAAGGTCGGCAACGCATCTGTTAGACCTCTGATTTTGCGGATGTCTGTGGGCGTTGGTGATCACTCTACATCTAGTGACCCAACTGCTCGTTTGCCTCCTATGCTATAAAAAAACAACTTAATTAATTTCTGAGTTTTATTTCATATTAAAATTAAAAACATCATGACTATTTCTAAGGATAGATGTCATGAAATGTAATTGTGCTACACAC